>JADRCD010221370.1:0-20073 GCA_019843815.1 Montemys delectorum
TTTTTTTTTTTTTTTCCTTATAGCAATAGAAACCCTAACTAGGACATCCAACAGAGTTCGGACCACAAAAACCTGCCTCAGGGTGAATGTTGCTGGTGCCTTGTGGAGGAACCTAGCTTCTCTGCTGCTCTGGGGTCTCCCGGCATTCACCTTGTCCTAGCTGCTCGTCTCCCTTCCTACAGCTGCTCTCTGCTGCCCCCACCTGGCGCAGCCTTCCTAGCCTTGGCGGGAGATGAGCAGACAGAGGTCTGGATGCAGAGCCCTCTGACTTACACCACAACCTTCTAGAGTCTCCTCCAGGCTTCTCTCCAGCCCCTGCCAGCTGCTTCCTCCAGTGAGGGTATCTCCAGTTCCTGCTTCCTCTGCTTTCTACTGGGTCCCAAAAGGTCAGTGTCGGTCACGTTTTGTCCCATGTACTCCTGGCGGGAACCTGCCCGAGAAACATGTCCATAAGAATCCGGCTTGTCCACACCAACCACAGCTGATCCAATTTTTCTTAATTAGTACATTTAATTATTAGTAACATTTCACTTAAGTAGAATTAATTACTCCATCAGCAGCCTTGGCCAACCCTTCCCACGTGAGCTTTTATTGCTCTTCCCACACTGAGGCCAGGTGCCTCCCCCATCCCTGTCTCTCTGATGGAACTGGCTCCCAGCAAGAACTCTTGGGAATGAAATCCCCCACGTTTTTTGCACCTGTGGAGGACTCCAGCCAAAGCATTCAACCAAGCCAGAAATTATGGACAGCTGGGGTGAGCACAGGACGAGGAGAGGGGCTGTTGCCCAAGGTGATTAGCATCTTATTCGCCCCAGGCTGAATGAACCCAATTCATGAACAGCTTCTGTATGTTCCAGAACAGGTGTTCAGTGAGGTATCTCAGTGGGGAGAGAGGGAGTGGACTTAGCCCGCTTTTCTCAGTTGTCTGCTTTAAGCATTTAAGTCCTCCCTGGAGAGGAAGGCTGAGGGTCAGAAGTACCTGCTTCTGAGCAGCCGGTGTGTTTTGGTCTTTTGGGGGTGCACACCATTGGATTTGGGTAAGCCACACCCAGGAGCCTCCCTGGTGGTCAGGAAATGGTAGACACTTCAATACCAAGTCAACTTGTTTATGCCTGAAGAAAGGGGCTCCTTGCAGTCAGCCAGTCCGTGAACCTCTTCAAATCCTTTTCTCAATGGCCCACAGAGAGCCTTTAAGAGAGGCCGAAGTGGGACTGCAGATGCGGAGCCGGGAGGATGCGCTTCACACCCACCTTTTGGATGACGCTGGTCAGACTGTCTGGCTGTTTCCATCTCATCCTATCGCCCAATGGTTCTTGACCTTGGACAGCTCACTCACTCTCTGAGCCTTGGCTTACTCAGCTGGAAAATGGCTAACAGCTATTTCAGTGGGCTGCTGTGAACAGGGGTCGTGATTGGCAGGATGATGAAGGCCCCAAGCGGCCCAGGATCAAAGCAGTCTGTTTAATTTTAATTAGCCCCAGCTTGCCTTACTTACTGATTGATTGACACTTGAGACTGAAGGAGTTTCATACTCTACCACTGACTTGAATCTTCACCTTTTCTGGGAAAAAAAAAAAATCAAAAGATTTTTGAGAGATAGGACCTCAGTAAACTGCTCAGGTCTTGAACTCTCTTGGTAGGCCAGGTTGGCCTCACCCTTGTGATCTTCCTGCGTTAGCTTCCTGAGACACCAGGATTACAAGTATGCACAAGCCAGGCTAAATAATTTTGTGTGACTACAAAACCTTTTGAGATCTGTAGAACCATTCCCTAGGACACATTCAAGATTCCAGCGAAGTACCTAGGGAGACCCAGAAAGCGCTCTGTAAGTCTGCCGAGGGATCACTGCCCGCCCCTCTTCTTGGTCAGTTTTTTATAGACTGTTGATCACAAATGGCTAAAGATGCTCCACGTTGTGTTCTCAGAACCTTTCAGCCCTTACTTTATGGTTGTGCCAGCTCAGTATCTACCTTTGGAGAGTCCAGTGTGGCATTCTGAGATTTCCAAGTGTTAATTTCAAAGTTGGCCTTCCTACTAGTGTGAGTATTGAGTTCTGAATCATTATGAGTCCTTGGTGAGGCAACAGTGGATGCAAAATCCAGTGTACTGACAGAGCAAGGCAGACGCCACGAGGACGCCACCATAATCTACGGTACTGCTTTGGCAAAAGGGAAGCCAAGGGGAGTCTGTTATAATCCAAGATAACCAACCAAACAAGGCAGCAGCCGGGAGGTCAGACACTAGTCACCAGCCACGATGGAGCGGAGATAGTTCTGGCTTCAGTGTTGAAACATCAAAGCTCATTTTCGGAACAGGGTTTCTCTGTGTAGCCCTGGCTGTCCTGGAACCCACTCTGTAGACCAGGCTGGCCTCGAACTCACAAAGATTTACTTGCCTCTGCCTCCCGAGTGCTGGGATTAAAGGCGTGCGCCACCACTGCCCTGCTCAAAGCTCATTTTCTAACTCGTATTTCAGAGTGATTCTTGGGTGATTTGCTTACCCTCACTAATCCCATTTGGGCAATGTCTGCAACTGTCTCTTCCCTGTTTCTCTCGTGTGGTTGTGTGTAAAGTCCGTCCCTCCAGAAGCGGCACGGGAAGCTGCTTGTCTTGGGGGAAATGCCCAGGTATGACTTCTTGTTGGTATTTCTCTCCCTTCCTCCACCCCTGCCACTACTTCAGCTGGGACAGGTATCGTGAACAGGGACTGTGATGGTGTATATAGGCTTGGGCAAGGGAGTGGCATTAATAGAAGGTGTGGCCTTGTTGGAGAAGGTGTGTTACTGTGGGCGTAGGCTTTAAGACCCTCACCTTAGCTGCCTGGAAGTCAGTCTTCTGCTAGCAGCCTTCAGATGAAGATGTAGAACTCTCAGCTCCTCCTGCACCATGCCTGCCTGGATGCTGCCATGCTCCCGCCTTGATGATAATGGACTGAATTTCTGAACCTATAATCCAGCCCCAATTAAACCAATTCAATGTTGTCCATATAAGAGTTGCCTTGGTCATGATGTCTGTTCACAACAGTAAAACCCTAATTAAGACAAGGACCAAAGCCCAAATATTACAACAACACTGAGCATGAGCATTATTATGTGCAGCGACAATATTTGATGAGTTCCTATGTGCCTAGGGGAGCAGCCTAAGTCAGTGAATAACGTGAGACTATTTTCTGTGACAATATCATTTCATCTGAACCATCTCTGAAGATCTGACATTTTGAGTTTTCTTTTTGGCTGCATCAACTGGATTTATGTTTGCGTGTAGTATACACATGGCGAGGGGCTGGCAGTGTCATTGGGTTAGGTCCGATGGTGCTGCAGCAGGGAGCAGGCCCACCTGCATGAGACCTCAGCTAGGCAGGAGCTGGTGCTCCTGTATAGTGCTCACCTGGTCCTTGCTGCTGAGTGCTCCACATGACTGTACATTTTCAAGCTAAGCATGAGCCGACAGGCTGGTGTCAGCCCTGGAAGCCCTGGTCTCCCAGGATTGCCAGTCACTCAGTTCTGGTCAAAAGCAGAGGCCAGATGCGTGTGTGTGTGTGTGTGTGTGTGTGTGTGTGTGTGTGTGTGTGTGTGAATGTGTGTGTGTATGTATACACAAACACGAAGAGACCAGAGATTGTCACTGGGCGTCTTCCTCTCTCTGTTTTTGTTTGTTTGTTTTGAGATAGGGTCTCTTATTGAGCCCAGAGCGCACCAATTTGCCTAAACTACTTCCCAAGAGTGAGATTTCATATGAGCTCAGCCATGCCTGGCTTTCTACATGGGTGCTGGGGATCCGAACTCAAAGTCCCATGAAAGCACTTTATCAATAGAGTCATCTCTCCAGGCCTCAGGTGACTTCCTAAGGTCCTCTCAGGGTTGGGGCAAAACTATTAGCTTGGTTGTTGTTCCTGTCATTGGCTAAGGGGTGGTGACAGGTCAGCATCCCTGACAAAGCCCCATCACATCTTTTGTTGCCGTTTGCCCATTTGTAGAATGGAGCTGATGGTCCCACCCTGTTTTGGGTGCTAGTGGGTATTAGACAGTCTTTCCTGGGCTTTGTGTGGGTCAGCAGCCCTAGACCTCCCTTTGATTCAGCAGTGCCTGCTCTGTAATAGTCACACCTACGTAGATGAAGCTATACATTTTAGGTACGGTGAGGGTTTGTAAGCCAAGATTCTGAGGGGGGAAAAGTTGTGGAGGCTAAGGATGCTCAGGAACCCAAGGGAGAGAGAGCCTTCTAGAGCCTTCTGTCTCTAGACTCTAGAACCTTTTAAGGGCTCCCATTTGGAAAGGCTCAGCCTGGCTGCAGTTTCACTCCATGAATCATCTTAGCTTTGCGATGCAGGCTGGCTATGCAGGCACAGAGCTTCACATACCGGTAGGTTCTGAATCTGCATCTGGTTTTGCCTCCTGCTATCAGTGTGATAAGATGTGTACCTCAGCTTCTTTACCTGCTGGATGGAGCAGCAATCCCAAGCCTTCCTCGAAGGCAGATGAATGTGCTTAAAGCAATCGAAGGAGGGCCTGAGGGATTAAGCACTCAGCAAAACTGGGCTTAGCACCTCCACAGGACCTGGATGTTGCCATAGCCTGGTCACAGGCCCTGAGCTAACTTCTTTTTTCTTCATTCACAAATCAATCCCCAATTTTTGACTGCTATGTCAGGCAGAGTGAGGCACTGGGATCATTCAGACCCTTGTCAAGCCCTCCTCTCTTTGCTGTTTCCTGCTTGTATCTTAGAATACCACAGACGGGATCGTTTATGAACAACATTGTCTCACCACTTAGGTGTCTGCACCTGGCTAGGCCCTCTCACCCTCTGATAGCATGGAGGAGCCAGAAAGTCCATGAAAAAGCAAAGCAAACCAGGGTGCCACTCATGTCGCACTCATTCACTCTTGTGATAACTAACTAACTTCAATAATATATTAACCCATTCCCGAGGAAGGAGTCCCCAGGATTCTCCTTCAAAGCTCTGCCTCTTGATACCTTCAACATGCAAATCTGGAGACTAAACTTTCGACCCACACACTTTAGGGGTGGTTGTCAGACTGTAGCATACCTGTATAGAAATCTGGACTGAGCCAAAGCATCAGTAGGTGTCACAGAAGGAGAACGGGGTGTGGAGAGGGCAGGCTGGGCTGGTTGTGGCCTTTTAGTGCCTTTGAGATATTTTATGACCATGTAAGACATACCCAATAACAATGCAGAACATTCTAGTCCATAGACATGCAAATAAATTCCATCCCGAGATTGCATCGATTTTGGTCTTTCTGAGAAATAGGCCAGGTTAGTCTGTTCTTGGTCTTAGGCCCATTTTTTTCTGTCCTCTCTGTAAATGGATCTTTCCCAGATTTGTTACACTGGTTGTAACATCTGCCTGGTTCTCTCATTAATATGAGCTCAAAAGAGCTCTTTAGCATGACTTAAAGTCCGAGTGTCCTGATCTTACCTTTCTTGGAAAATAATTCTTTATATTTCCAATGATAAGAAAGTTTTCTATACAGACCAAAACACAGTGTCACAGTCCAGTGTCCTAGTGGTCGGCACTCTCTACACTTGTCAGTTTTCTTATCTATAAAATGGAAATAATAGTCAGTACCAGGCACATGCCTTGAGAATTTGCCAGTGATATCTGACAGACCTCTTGCCCTGAGGAGAAACAGGCTGGAAGGGCATAGGGCAAGTGGGCCATTCCACCAGACAGAACTGGTAAGGCTGAGTGAGCTCAGAGACTTGAGCTCGGCAGGAGACAAGCTGCTCCCTACCCATTTCTGCACCTTGAAGTGGAAACTTCTAGTTTCTTTGGAAAGTCAATTATGTCAAGCGATGTTTTGCTGGGGCACACAGGTGAAAGGATGTCTTGCTAAAGCAGACACATGGAAGAATGTTTTCCTGAAGCAGACACACACACAAAAGAATGTTTTTCTGAAGCAGACATACATGGGAGGACGTGCGGTGAAGGAGTGACCCCACAGACAGTGGCAGAGGAGCAATGATCATTGGTGCAGTTTGCTCTGCCTCCCTATTCTTGGCTAATGATATTCATGTATTGGTTTGCCTTACATAGCTCAGCCGGTGGTAATGCTGCCATTGAGAAGAACTTACCCAAGAACTGCTTTGAGGTTCCTCCAGAAGCAGCCTCACCTCAGGCCAGTTGGCGAACTTTGTGGATTCTTCAGGATTGAACTACAGCTGCTGGTTCGTGCCTGGTGTCTGCCTGCCTAGAGGACTGGTCTGCAGCTGAGTCGTATTTGGTGTTTGCTACAGGACTGAACTGCTAAGAAGATTGAGCTCGCCCCCAAAGAACAATTGCTAAACAGGTCCACTTCTCCCGTGCCCCGATAACTTTACTTTTCTACTGCCTCTGGTGTGGGTGGTGGGCAAGAGGAGAGGTTGAACGTTTATTAAAATTGGCTGCAAAAAAATTTTATGCCTACAGTGCCTGCTCTGGAATGTGTAACCATGACATTCACCAAAAGGATCATGACAGACAGTCACGTGAGGAAACACCCAGAGTCCTTCCCATGCAGATAGAATATCGCTAACACCTCAAACTGAGCCAATAGGGAACACTTACCCTTAAATCCCACTCGACTCCTCAACATTTACATAGTCCCTGTCCACATGGAATAAAGCACACAAGTTATTTCACCAAGGATCATCTGAGAGTGACTGATTTTACTGATCTTTAACACTTGGGGAAGAGTTTCTCTCTCTCTGTCTCTCTCTCTCTCTGTGTCTCTCTCTGTCTTTCTCTGTCTGTCTCTGTCTGTCTCTGTCTCTGTCTCTGTCTCTCTCCCTCTCTCTCTCCATTTATCACTGGACCTTGGGCCTGCTACCACTGCCTCTGCTGGTGGTGCTGGCCCTGGTGTCTCAGGTACCTTCCCTGCACAGGACACCCAAACCTGCTCCCTTCTCTTCTAAGATCTGCAACACTCCCAGCATTTCCAGCCAGGCCAGAGGCCAGTGGAACCTATGCATCCTGGCTCCACTTCACTGCCAGATGACAGAGGGGAGGCAGGTGATCCTGGCCCACTGAGAGTAGTGGGAGAGCAAAGCCTCTGGGCCAGGGACAGTAGGGAGACTGTAGATCCTTGAGGGTACTGGGTCAGGGCTTTGCAGATTGAGCAATCTAGAAAACCCAAGCTGTGGTAAGTGCAGGTACCACAGGGTTTGGGATGGTGGGCATCCCAGGTGTCTCAGTGTCTGCCAGCTAACCAACCTTGAAAGAGCCTCCTCAATCAAGTGGAGGGGCCTGGAGTTAGCTGTTCCTGGAGGAGGGGCTGGGATGTTCTTGTGACTCACTGGATTTTGGAGAGAGGATGGATGCTGGTTTGACTCACAAAAAGGACTCAGCTGCAGAAGGAAAGGTTGAAGCCGGGTGTGAAGCTTCAGACTGACTTCCTCTTTAGTACAAGTGAGTGTCCCTGCCTGTCCCTAAGGAGACCGGGGTTTGATTTTCCAATGAGGAGGATGACTTTTGGTGGGGAACTTGGGAGGCAGATGCAAGCAGATCCTTGTGATTTTTGAGGCCAACTTGGTCTGTTTAGTGAGTCCTAGGCCATACTGAGACCCTGTCTCAAAACCCAAACAAAACAAACTAATAACAATGATTGGGCCTGACAGCACCCTGTCACAGCAGGGGAAGGGGCTTGGGCCCACTCCTTCTTGGGGATTTATCTGCAGATAACGATTGACAGGGGAGATATTTTCTTGAGTGGCCCTGTGAAGACACTCCCACCCAGTCCACTGTAAGCAATTCTAACAAAACCCATTTGGTCATAAAAATCACATGAAAACTGAAGGGGGATTGTTTGGGGCAGGGTAGAGGGCCCAGGGTTTAGGATAACTTGCCACACAATCGTGAGGATTGGAGTTTGATCCCAGCATCCAGCTAACCAGTTGGGTGTCCAGCATGTGCCTACATCTCGGGCTCTGAGGGAGGCAGAAACAGGATTGCCAGAGTTTGCTGGCTTCCTATCTAGCTGAGATAAAAAAAGTCAAACCTAGGCTCAGGAGGGAGGGAGGGAGGGAAGGAGAGAGGGGGGGGAGAGAGAGAGAGAGAGAGAGAGAGAGAGAGAGAGAGAGAGAGAGAGAGAGAGAGACCATGAGACCCTGCCTCAAAATTCAAAAGACTAGGGGGAGAGTGGTAGAGAACACCTGACATACACTTCAGGTCTCCACATACAAGCACCGGTAGGCGCACCTGCGCACACACGTGCACATACATACTCCATGTACTCACACAAATAGCTACATGCACATATAAATATATACTTATAAAGGGACGACTGGTTGGGGAAGGAAGGAGATTGGCAAGAGTGGAACAAGATAGGGAGTGGGAAGGGAGAGAATGTTCAGACTGCACTATGTACACACAGGAAAATGTCCCGAGGAAGCCCATCGTTATGTATAATTACGACATGCTAATAAAGGACCTAGAGATTAGTGAAATGACCTTGAAATAAGTTTGACAGCTCACCAATTCACTGAGGATCAACAAGAAAATGTAGTTCCAAGCTATTGGGGGAGGGCTTGGGGGGGGGAGTTTTACTATGTTTCTTTATCTTTCTGTTGGTTTATTTTATTTTATTTTATTTTATTTTATACTTTGAGTGTCAAGAGAAAGATAAAGGACAGTTGGATGAGGAAGCAGAGGTCTTACAAATGGTTGTTTCTAATCTTTTATAGCAGCTGACCTTGACCCGGCAGACCAACCTCACGCGCATTCCTGTTACAGTTGAGAGACTGACAGAGCCGTCATCAAATATCATTTCCCTCTGTGTCTTGGTGAGAAGGAGGAGGCAACAAGTAGCAGAAAATGACGTCAGGGTAGTGAGGGGGCGGGCCCAAGAAGCAGCCGAAAATGACATCATGGTTTTCTAATAGCATGAAGGAAGGAAGGAAGGAGAGGGAAAACCAGTTTGAGCCCACACTCATGACATGCTCTCCCAGGATCGGAGCTCAAAGCAACATAAAGAACAAAGCCAAATTCCATAAAAAGGAAAAGCCTGTCTGGGCTTCTGCAAAGTTGGGTGGGTGTCCCCAGTGAGGACCAGAGGCAAGAGGCAGGAAGGGCCGCTGGAGATCCACCACTGTTCTGAGCCGGCAGACACTGATTTTGACCTAGAAAAAGAAAAACAAAACCAAACCACAAGCTTGGCATCACTAGTTTTTAACAGCTCCTCAGGACATTCTCGTGTGCTAGCTGAGACCCTCTGACCCGCAGTCTCTACAGCTAGGTCTGGCCCTCAAACATCATCCGTGCAGCTGGATGGGGGCCTTTGGACCCTTCTGCTGCCCGTATCCTGAGGCAGATAGCATAGCCACTCCCAACCCCTGGCCCACCTTTCCCTGGGGATGTCAGGGTGTCTGTCCCAGGAGCAGTCTAGGACATTAAGCATCCCTGTAGCTTGGGTCATTTGGGAGCCTGTGCATGGTCACAGAGGACTTGATTGCTGGAGAATGCAAGGATGCTACTGGACTTGTGTCTGCAGGGGAGCTGTTTTTTCTGGTCCCCTTTTGCAGGGAGAATCCCTTTCTGGGAAATCCCTGCTTGAGTCCCTCCTTGCTGGGGTATGTGGTGTGGGCATGGAGACTGTGTGTGATCTCTCTTCCTCACCTGTGAAATGCAGCTTATGATTGTACCTGCTTCACAGGTGTGAAAGAAAGCTCAAACTCAGAGCTTGGAGCATGGCTCGAGGCCCAGAGACAAAGCCCATAGGCCTTGCTTCAGCTCCATTTTGAGACTGTCATTGGGTATATGAAGAACATGGCTGTCCAGGCTGTATCAAGCTTAGTATACCATGGTGACCTCAGAGGTCACAGTGCATCCAAGGCCAAGCTAGGCAGGCTGGCTGCCACTGTCTTAGTCACTTTAAGTGTCATTGTGAAAGATCAACTCAAAAAAAAAAAAAAAAAAAAAAAAAAGGTGATTGACTAGGGTTCACAGTTTGAGAGGATGCAGTTTATCATAGTCCAGGGGTGAGGGAAACATAGTAGTGGTTGGTTCCATGGCAGGGGAAGCATATGACAGCTCCTTGTTACATGATGCTGAGCAGGATGCATGGAGGCTGTGACAGGGGCTGGCTAGAACCAGTAAGCCCTCCCCTCACAGCCCCAAGGTCTGCCAGTCTCATGTCCCAAAGTTTCCATCAACTGAGGACCAAGAGTTCAAACACATGTGCCTGTGGGGGGACATTTCACATTCAGGTCATAGCTGGCATAGTGCTGGATGCTGGAGAAGAGGAGAAGGAGGGAGGGAGGGACGGAGGAAGAGAGGAAGTAGAGGAGGAAAGAGGGAGGGAGAGGGAAAGGAGGGAAGGAGACGGGGAAGAGGGAGGGACGAAGGGAAGGAGGAAGAGGTAATGCAGGGGGCCAGCAGGTTTTAGACTTCTTGAGCTCGCTTGGCTCATAGCCTCCTTTGAAGTGTCTCCCACAGACTGGCCTGTGCACAGTGGAGGAGAAGGGATGATGGGCTCACTTGTTCCTCACACCTCCTCAAAGCCACAGCTTGACTGCCAGGAGCGAAATCCAGCAGGGTGTGGACCTTGAGCTTCTAGGCTGGGGCTGGAATTCAGATTCCTGGAAAAGATTGGCTTTCTCCTCATTTCCCTGTCATACTGAAGCCGTTTTGTTGGTATATAGTCAAAGAATGTTTTTTAATCTCCCAAATGATAGCTCCTCTAAATGTTCCTGTCGTTGTAAATTACATTGTGATTCCCAAGCCAATTTTTTTCTTCTCTCTCTCTCTCTCTCTCTCTCTCTCTCTCTCTCTCTCTCTCTCTCTCTCTTTCTTTTATGAGTCAATTGGAAAATCCCCCTGAGGGACTTCCGCTGTGGAGTCTATCTGCACACCCTGTGTCTCTGTGGTGAAGCTTAACCCTGTTTCCTTTTCCTCTCCAAAAGTCCTTTGCTATAACCTGAAGGGCCATCTGCCTCATTCCCTTCTTTGCATACTGTAGATGACTAGAACACTGTTGTCATTAGCAGGCTGGGCCCTTGATGTCCCCACCCCTGCCCCTACCCGCTGAGGAGCAGCCTGAATCCCACAGATCTCCTGCACCATCAGGGTCCTGGTCTCCGGCCACTGAGCGCGGATCTGGGTATAGCAGCCTTTGCCCCTGCAACCTGTTGCCTGGGCTAATTGCCCTGTATCTCTTTCCCTGTCTCCCGGCCTCCTCAGCTAATGAGTCATCTTGCACGGCCATTTGTTTGTGCTGGCTTCAGACAGACTAATGCCTTTAATGGCATATAATCATTTTTCAGAAGTCATTTGATGCCCCTAATCATCTCAGTAATATGCCGCGATGGAACGCATAATGACATTTGGAACAGGACAAATGGCAGCATGGTTCGTGCCTTCCCCCCTCCCCCCTCTAATCTATATTTTACCACGATCTCTCACCTGCTAATGCCATCAAGGGTTGCTAACAAACAACCATCTTAAGGAATTCCCTCCCTTCAAGATTTTCAAGGGCGGTGGAGGTACCAAGATAACAGTACATTCTGCTGGCAACTCCCCTGGGCAGGCAAGAGTTGAAAGAGCGCTGCCTCCTCTCTAGCAAATGCCTGCCTGGGACTCCTTTCATGCAGGGAGGCTGCAAGTGTCCAAGAGGATGAGAAGGGAGGGAAGGCAGGAAGGGAGCCAGGAAAAGAATCTTCAAGAATTCCCATCCCAGGAGGTTTGCAGCCGATCCCCTATTGCTAAAAGTTCCGTGGAGAAGTGGGCTTTGACAGAGCTAGGAGTGGGCTTGGAGGACAGAAGGTGGGCATGGGGTGTGGGACCCTTGTCAGGGATCAGGCCAGAGTCCCAGTACAGTGCTTCTAAGAGAGCTGCAGCTGTGGGCGCAGGGGAAATTGTATATGGGAGAAGTGGCCTAAGCTTCTGCTCCAAGCCTCCACAGACGAGGGAGTTTGACTCCGCTGTCCAACCTCACTAGCCCAGGAAACAAGAGCTGTTAGAACTTCTCAAAGGTACTGCTTGGGTGTTTATCCCAAGTCGGTTTGGTTCTGTTTAGCCTCTAAGAAAATACCACCAAGACCCTAGACTGGCTCCAGTCTGAGCTGGCTTCCAAATCCACCCTCAACACCAAGTTTAATGTTCCTTATTCCAAACCTTCAGTCATTCGTGGGTTTAAATGAAGTGACATTTTACCCTAATGCTCCTTGGAGATTGAATGCTAATAAAATGCAGCAATTACAATAAATAGTGATGACAGGGGACAGCTGGACACTGCTTCAAGAGGCCAGGGCACGGGCAGTGGACTGGACCCATGATAGCCACCCCTTCTGTGGGTCTTGTGAAAAGCCTGTTTTCATTCCCAAGGTTCCACTCACGAGGTGAAGGCTTTCCAGTCTGGAGGACTCCGTTTTGGCTTTCTCCTCCCCTGAACTTTCTCTTGTGTCTTCTCACTGGAGCATCCGTAGCTTCCATCCCTGTGGTTGAGCCTCCCTACCCGGTGGGTTAATGTACCCACAGTGTAGGATACATGGTACAGGGCTGCAAGAGCTGCTAAGGACCTGGAATGGGTAGACAGAGACCAAGGAGACAGGACAGAGGAGCCGCTGCAGATATCCAGCAGTCAGGTCTCAGCCCTGTCTGTCACTTAGTAAGCATACAACTTTGGGCAATGAACCACTCCGGAGATCTGTGTGTGTTCATTTGTAAAAGGTTATTAGCAACACCTTTTATTTTGTGTGTGGGATCACTGAGAAGATTAAATAAAATAATTCACATGAAGTGCTGAACACAAAGGCAGCCCTCATGCAACATTGATTATTGACATTGCTGCCCCGGCAGCGGGTTCCTGCTGGACTTAAGAGAGTCCCTTGGCAGGGAACAAGAAGTGGAGGGGTGGGGAGGAACTGCAGGGTAAGGCTGGAGTGTCCGGTAGGGGGTCTTGGAGTTCTTCTCCCATCTGTCTCTGCGCTCCAGGCCATCCTCACTCCCTGTTGCCTTTCCATCAGTACCACACACACAGATGTGGCCCAAACACATCTGTTAGCGAATGGCAAAGCCCCCAGCGTCCTTGCCGCTGTTTAATAATTTAGTGCGAGCGGCTGGGTGAGGGCTGACCAGAATGCTGACATCCATTTTAATAGAGTCCTTTCTGCTCCTCTTCAAGCTCGGGGTGAGAGACTGTGGGCTGCAGGGTTCTGCTCCTCCTCAAGCTCAGGGTGAGGGACTGTGGGCTGCAGACCCTGCAGAGCTCATTCCTACTGGCCCCCTTCTCATGGTGGGAATGAGATGTGGGAGTGCAGGAAGCCATGGATACAGATGTGAGCCTGGAGTAGGTGCAGCGGCTCAAACATGCAGCCAGACCAGTCCTGCGGTCCAGGCAGGAGTGACCTCTGAGCCTCCAAGACAGGAGACTTCTCTAGGACATCAAGAGCAAGATATGCCCATCCTTGGTGTCTTAGTTAGGGTTTTACTGCTGTGAACAGACACCATGACCAAGGCAAGTCTTGTAAAGGACAACATTGAACTGGGGCTGGCTTACAGGTGGTTCAGTCCATTGTCATTAAGGCAGGAGCATGGCAGCATCCAGGCAGGCATGGTACAAGAGGAGTTGAGAGTTCTACATCTTCATCTGGAGGCTTCTAGAAGACTACTGACTTCCAGGCAGCTAGGACAAGGGTCTTAAAGCCATAGTGACCCACCTACTCCAACAAGGCCACACCTACTCCAATGGGACCACACCCTCTAATAGTGCTACTCCTTGGGCCAACCATATACAAATAATCACACTTGGCTTCCAGACCAGGTTATAGCATAATCCTTTCTAAACTAGAACAGCACTGGGGACTTTCTGATATGACTGGCATTAAGGAAAGGCCTACAGTCACCCTAGAGGAACACCCTAGAGTACCTTGGGGGCAGGGTGTGATGGTTTGAATGAAATTGCCCTCTTCAATAGGCTCACACATTTGAACATTATCCTCAGTGGCACCCTTTGGAGGCAAGTTCTGGAACCTTTAACGGAGAAGTCTTTTCAGAGGAAGTACCCCACTAGAGGATGGGCTTTGGGGGGTTATAGCCTGGCTCCACTTCCTGCTTTCTTTGACCTGCTTGCTGTGTGTAGGTGAAAATGTGGTCATCCAGTCTCCTGCTGCTATTACTATACCATGCCTGCTCCACTGTCATGGATTCTATCCCTCTGTAGCTGTAAGCCAAAATAAACCCTTTCTTTTTTGCCTTGCTTTTGGTCATGGTATTTTATCACAGCCACAGGAAGGTAACAAATACACGAGGTGGTGTTGTCTTACAGGGAAAGACACCGCGTCTCCGAGAAGAGACTGATCTATTGGGTTCTGTTGGGTTCCCAAGAAGAATATAGGGTTTGGGTCCCCCAGTTCCTGCTCCAGTCGCACCCCTGTGGTGTGAGATGGCCTTTTCTTGTAACAAACAAACAAAAAGACGAAACAAAAAGCAGCAGATTCTGACTGTCCTGGCTAGTTTTATGTCAACTTGACATAAACTAGAGTTATCAGATAGGAGGGAATTTCGGTTGAGAAAATGCTTCCATGAGACCCAGCTGTAGAGGCTGTAGGGGCTCAGCAGTTAAGATCACCGACTTCTCGTGTGTCTGAAGATAGCAACAGTGCACTTACATAAAACAAACAGATGAATCTCTTTTTAAAAATCTGGCTGCAATGCATTTTCTTAATTAAAGATTGATGGGGGAAGCCCAGCCCATTGTGGGTGGGGCCACCCCTGGGATGATGGTCTGAGGTTCTATAAGAGAGCAGGCTGAGCAAGCCATTAGGAGCAGGCCAGTAAGCAGCACTCCTCTTAGCCTCTGCATCAGCTCCTGTCTCCAGGTTCCTGCCCTGCTTGGGTTCCTGACCTCACTGCTTTTTGATGATGAACTGTCATACAGAACTGTGAATGAAATAAATCTTCCCCCTCTCCATGTTTTTGGTCATGGTATTTCACCACAGCAAAAAAAAACCCCGAAGACTAAGGGCTTTTCTTCCTTTCCCTTCCTCTTTCCCTTTCTCCTCCCTTTTGCGTACATCGCTCAAATGTTTCTTATTCACCCAAGTATTTTGCTAGGAGTAGAGAGAAACAAATGCCATTTGAGTTCTTGCCAGAGAAGCTTCTAGAAAGTTTGGTAGATGCCTCTATTGGGGACTCTTATAAGAGGAAGATTCAAGTGCCCTTTAATCCACATAGGGATCCCCTTTTGTGGTCCAGGCCACGAAAGCTAACCCCACGCTTACACAGAGCCTCAGGACCACAAGCTGTGGTCTGGAGACTCGACATCCTCCAGACCCCTCCCATATTCACCCTAAACTTTGTGTCTTCTCCTCCTCCTCGTCCCCCTCATCCTCCTCATCCTCCTCTTCCTCCTTCTTCTTCTAGATTTATTTATTATTATATGTAAGTACACTGTAGCTGTCTTCGAATACACCAGAAGAGAGTGTCAGATCTTATTACGGATGGTTGTGAGCCACCATGTGGTTGCTGAGATTTGAACTTAGGATCTTTGGAAGAGTAGTCAGTGCTCTTAACCACTGCACCATCTCTCCAGCCTCCCTTTTAATATTGATGAATCTATTAAATATTTTATTTATTTATTTATTTATTTATTTAATGTATATGAGTATACTGTCACTGTCTTCAGACACACCAGAAGAGGGCATCAGATCTCATTACAGATGGTTGTGAGCCACCACGTGGTTGCTGGGAATCGAACTCAGGACCTCTGGAAGAGCAGATGGTGCTCTTAACCACTGAGCCATCGCTCCAGCCCACTTTGTGTCCTCTTTAAACAACTCACCAACTCCAATTTGTACTGTCCATATACTCTTGGGTGCGGGGCCACCCAATGAAGGTTAACCTCAAATTCTTATGGTCTGAGGAGTTAACTGGGTATAGTCACTGCCGATAAGGAGAGACTGTGAAGGGCTTACATCTTCTCTGGAGATGGCCAGCCGCAGGGATGGAACAGGCTAGACCAGGATGGTAGGATCTGGCCCCTCCTTGACTTAACCACTCTGTGCCTCCCTCTGCTTTGGTGGTCCAAGAACAGATACTGGAAGCGTTGAAGGCAAAGGGAACTACTTTACCTCTTGGGTTACAACCCCAGGTCTAGCTAGTGAAACCCAAAGTTTTTGTTGTTTCTATAGCACACAGGCACTGGAAAACACATCTCTTCTAGTGTCCTAGACCACACAGGGTTTATTTTTCCCCATTTCTTTAAAAATATTTTAAATTGCCGGGCGGTGGTGGCGCACGCCTTTAATCCCAGCACGAGGGTGCGGGGCAGAGGTAGGCGGATTTCTGAGTTCAAAGCTAGCCTGGTCTACAGAGTGAGTTCCAGAGCAGCAGGGCTACACAGAGAAACCCTGTCTCAAAAAAAAAATTCTAAATTAATATTAAAAATATTTTCATTAATTCTTTGAAAATTTTATACAGTGTCTTATGAATGTAGTCACCCCCAACTCCTCTTGTATTCACCCCAAACTTGGTGCCCTCTTCTTTAAACAACTCACCAACTCCATTTTGTGTTGTCTCTCTTCTCTTGGGTGTGGGGTCACCTGATGAAATGTGGTTGACCTACCAGGAGCCAAGCCCTTTAAAGAAAACTGATTCTCCCCCATAAGTTGTCAACTGTCCATAACTCCTCAGTTAAGGGTAAGAGACCACGGGCCCCTTCCCTATCTGTGCTAGAGTGTTGACTGGCTTGCTCTTGTACAGGTCTTACACAGGCACCCACAGCTCCCATGGGTCCTGTTCCCATCAGGATCAGACGACACTGTTTTGCTCCTGTCCTCTTCGACTTCTGGATCTTCCAGTCTTTCAACCCCATCTTCTGTGGAAATTATATTTTAATTAGAAGAGAGAGGAGGGGAATTAGGACTCTGGAAGGGTGAAAATTCCCAGAGTCTCTCTGGTTGTGGAAGACTCCCTGACCGCTGTGCCCTGACTTCAGCCACCCCCTTAGCTCAGAAGGCCATGGCGCTTTGTCAGCTCCTGAGGACAGTAAGAAGCTCAGGACAGCTCTAGTCGAGGATGGATGCTTCCCTGGGGACCGATCTCCAAAGTGTAACATCTACACCTTCGTGCCTGAGTGCTGGCTAATGGACCTTTGTGATTCATGCTCTGGAAATAACTCACGGTCATAGGACCGATAGGTTAAAAAAGCCAGGGAGGTAGGGGTGAATGACAGGCTACTCTGGGATCCTGTAGAGCTGTGGAGCTGGGGTGGGGGTGGGGGTGGGGTGGAAACCTGACCTGATGGATGGCTGCAGTCAAATGGCAAAACCAAGGGCATAAAATTGCCTCCTGTGGTAGGTCAGCCTCGGTTCCGGCAGGCAGCAGGGTCTAGTTAGCACCCTTGTCATTAAGCAATATAGACACAGGTAATTTCCTTCACTCTCAGATGCGAAGTTAAATGACTCGCCATTATCTTATTAATGAAATCAGGGCTTGAGAATGAAGCTCTTCTGGCATTCTGCCGCTGCAGCACTTTCTAGAAGGGTCAGACGGTCATGGCCCCTGCGGCTTACTTCCTCGAGACTTTCCTCTTCCATGCATGGAGCGTCCAGCTCACTACAGGCCCTCCCTGGACTACTGGTATTCTGAGCCTGGGGGCAGAAACTCAGGAGTCCTCTCAACTCACAAAAAGTCTTCTAAATGGGAGTCCTTGATGGGCTAGCAGTCCATGGGTAGGCTCTGAGTGGTTGAGTCTGAATGGACAGATTGAATCAGAGTCAAGCTTTGAGATTGGTCAGTGAGAGGAGGAGCCTGCATTTAGTGGCCACCCCTGGTGGGATTCACCTTGCTCTGCTCTCCAGCACATTTCTCACTCTGGTTCAATTGACTCTAGAGCTGAGCCCTGAGGTGTGGGAAAAGGGGGTGTCCACCTGTAGGTAGGACATAGCCAGGCAAGAGTGATTTCATTTCATTGTCCTCAAGAACCCGGAGCAAGACTTTTGGCATTGGCAACTCCCTTGTGGTTCTGAGTATTCCAATTTCATCGAAGGTGGCGGTGATCTGCCAGGGGACTCATCCTGACCCGTCTTCATTTGATTGTACTTGGGTGCTGGGGGATCATCTCAGGGCCTCGAGCACATGGAGTACACAACTTACCACTGAGGCACACTCCAAGTATTCCCTCTCTGTGTTAAATCAAGCAGGACAATCTTTTCCATGGAATTCCAACAGATTCTCTTGGGTTCTTGTGGTGGGTAGTCTTAATTGCTAACCTGAAAGAATCTAGAATCACCTGTGGGATGGGTATCTGGCCAGGTGAGTGTGGATGCTATCTTGACTGTATCAATTGATAGGGACAGACAGTTATTGTAGATGGCACCAGTCCCTGGTCAGGGGATCCTGGACTCCATTTATTTATCCTTTGCATTTCCTGATTGTGGATGTGATGAGACCACCTTCATCAAGCTTATACCACTGAACTTCCTATGGAAGATCTTTAGCACTTCACTTGAGATGGTACAGTTGAGCATCATCTGGGCCAATGTTGCCTGACTCCCCTCAGAGTCAACTGCAGAGTCCTCCCCAGGGAAAAGGAGGGAAGATCATGCACAGGAGTCAGCTTTACTTCTCTGGAGTTCAAAAGTCAGTTAAGGAAGAAGTTCATGGTTAGACAAGCTGAGTCTCCCTCATAAAAATGCCTGGAGACAGAGTGTTTTGTACTTGAAAAAATGTTTCAGAATACTTGTATTTGCATAATGAGATATCTTGGGGATGAGACCCCCAAAACTAACCATGAAATTTATTTATGTTTCGTATAAATCTTATGCGTATAGCCCGAAGGTAATTTTATACAATATGCTTAGTGATTTTGTGCATGAAGTAAAGTCTCATGGTGTGGAATTTTCCACATGTGCAGGCACAAAGGCACTTGCAAAGTTCGTGGTTTGGGAGCATATGGGATGCTGGATTTTTGAGTTCAGGATGCTCAGCCTGCATTACATAAAAGGCATCGTTCAGCATTCCTATAAACCAGTGTTCCCAAGAAACCAGCCACATAAGAGCCCCTGGAATACTTGTTCTTTCTACTGTGGCTGCAGTTAGGTGTTCTGAGGTATGGTCTGGCTGCAAAGTGTCCCTCATAGCCTCATGGACCAGGGACTTAGCTGCCAGCTAATAGGCCTTTGGAGGAAGTTACAGGATCCTAAGGACTCTGACCTCATTCCCCAATGGATCCTCAGTGTGAGAAAAGGTAGAAGGCAGTTGGAGGACATGGATCACTGGGGATGGGTGTGTCCTTGGGGCTATATCTTGCCCTGAGTCCCTTTCCTTTGCTTCCTATTCACCAATACACGAAGCACATGGAGCCTGAGAGATGGCTCAGTGGTTAAAGGCACTTATTGCTCCTCTCCAGGACCTAACATTGGTTCCCGGCACCCATATCAAGAGGCTCACAACCACCCGTAACTCCAGCTCTACAATGTGACGTCCTTCTGCTGGTCTTTGCCGTACCACATACATGTGGCATACACTGTCTCTCACACATATACATGTTAGAATATCTTTTCAAAGTGAAATGAAAGAAAAGACATCTTCTACCTCATGCTTCTGCTACTGTGATGTTCTGCCCAAGGATATGGGAGAGGGGGAGCAATGATGATCAACTGGAACCCCGGAGCCAAAGTCTCTGAGACTGGTGAGATGGCTGGTGGGTAAATGTGCATGCTGCCACCCGTGCCCTCAGTTTGATCCCCAGAGCCTGTATGACAGGAAGAGAGAACCAACCCTCCCAAACTGTGCTTTAACCACCACATGTGTGCACTGGCACACCGCAATCCCACAAACAAATAAAAGGAAAAAAAAATCAAAAGGGAAACACTTCTTTCTTTGAGTTGTTTCTACGAAGGTGTTGTGATCAGTTTTGTGGTTTGAGGTTTTATTGTGTGTGTGTGTGTGTGTGTTGTCACAGTGATAACACCAGTAACAAACACAGCCAGAGAATGTTTCCTTCATCAAGGATTGCCTCCTCTCCTGGGAGTGTGCCTGTGTTTAGTCGCTTTGAATTGAAGTGTTTCTGTGATGTGAATGTCCTGTGCTCTTTCTGCTTAGTTAATTGGCTTCTCAAGTGCACACGTGCATACACACA
>JADRCD010221371.1:0-27398 GCA_019843815.1 Montemys delectorum
ACTCTCTCCATCCGCCCAACATACACAGCACAGTCCTTCTCAATCTCCTTCAGTTCCTCAAGAGAGAAAATCACCGAGATCCGAGGGACAGGGACATCAGACCAACAAAGGTAGTGCTGCCAAAAGGGAAGGCTTCAGTGAGTCCATAGCCAAGGCTAGAAACAAGAACCAAGCACTGCCTTGCTACTAAGTCTTTTGTGATATATGCAGACAGCCATTTTTTTTTTCCTTGAAAATTTTATTCCTAAACCTGGGAGTAGCTGAAACCCTTGATGGCTCCATAGAGCAAGTACCCCCAAAATGGAGATAACATGTAAGGGGCCACCTATAGCAGAGGTGGGATCAGAAACTAAGGAGCACAATATGATCGATCTCATCTCTCATGCAGAAGACTATGGTAGCAAACACACTAGCACCTACCTACCTACCACTCAGACTCAGTCCCTGACAGACCTAGCCTCCCACTGTATACAAGCACCTCC
Source organism: Montemys delectorum (assembly GCA_019843815.1). Classification (NCBI taxonomy): domain Eukaryota; kingdom Metazoa; phylum Chordata; class Mammalia; order Rodentia; family Muridae; genus Montemys; species Montemys delectorum. The sequence continues at coordinate 483 of JADRCD010221371.1, forward strand.
CCCCAACCCCCCACAGCCAGCAGGACCCTCTCACCCGGGGACAGCAGAGCTTCAGTAGGTTGATGGTCTTCCCACAGACATACACATCATGAGCAATGTCTTTCAAGAATACAGGAACACAGTCCTCTACCTCTTTGGAGATGAGCACGTAGCCATGGGTCCAGTAAAACTTGTCTGGACAGAACATGAATAGAAAATGATGATCTGCAGTTATAATGGCCCTGACCCCAGGCAGAGGGCACTGATAAGTTATTTCTCTGCCAGTGAAATGAGCCAATTCAAGCCAGATTAGATTATATTAAATGCAGGTTCATTGGGAAGTTGCTCTTGGGTGGACAAGTTCACTGGCCCCAAGGAAGAAGGCCAGAGAACTCACCATGGGGAAGGAAAGAGGGGAGAGGTGGAAAAGAGAGAAAGAAAGAGCGCATGCAGTGAGAGAGAAGGGGGTGGGGGAGAACAAAATGTCTGGATTGTATAAGGAAGAACCTCTGGGGGAAGGGCAGCCCAGGCCCTGAGCTGTAAAGTTCAGGGTATGTCAGGCAGGGACTAAGGGATGCTGGGAGAACCTGGAGACCAAGTCTGCTTTGATATGTAGAATACACATCTCAGTCCCTTGTCCTGGGGTCCAAAACCTGATAGACATGGCCTAGAAGTCACTGGGCACTTACCTCTGAAGCTGAGGTACTCATGGTTAACTTGGATCATGAACTCCCCATAAACATCTCTGAAGACTCCACTGTACACCCAATCGTGGATGAACCTTCAGGGAAATGGAACACGGGAAGGTTGGGGTAGGGTGGGGTATAGGGAAAGAGGAGAGCTGGGCAAGTGTGGCCAGCCCCAGAGCAGAATGAGACACTGGCAGCGATGGGTGTGTGTGGCCTCCTACCTGGTAGGTCACTTTATCCAGCGTGCTTCCCTAGCACACTCAGTGCATCTTGGATAACAGGAACCTCTGGTCTGAGTGCAGCCTTCCTCCACCCACTATAGGGAGAGCAGGCGTGGCCAGTACAGACCTCTCACCACCTACCGTGTGTAGGGCTCACAGCTGGTCTTCAGTAGAGACAGCAACACGGGATAGTGCTCATTACTGCAGTTATCCAGTGCTTCCTGGTAGAGGTAGGAGAGAAGCTTCACTCCCTACAAACAGTGAGAAGCAGCAGGATGAGTGCACAGCCGCTCTAACACCTGGCACATGCCTGTCTGGACAATATGGCTAGCAGACCACACCACCACACTTGACAAGAATGCACAAATCAAGGGAGGCCTGCAAGCTCACACTGGAGGAAAGGAGGGAGGACTCACAGTGGGGAACACAGCCCTGGGTTCTCCACTGGCCGCCAGGGATACAGTGCCAACACCACAAAGCTCAGCCAAGTACCTGGACACAGAAACTGCATCAGATCAAGTGACAGGAGCTCAGGGTCCCAAGGACCAGATCAGACTGAGCAAGCTAAACGTTCATTTTCCCCTAGTGACTGGTCTACAGTCTTTGGACCCCTGCCCAGCACTGTTTTCTGTGCTGCCCTCCCAGATGGCACTAACTCATCCACACTCAATGGGCCCACCTCCCCACCTCCCCACCTCATCCTTGACTCCTTAGCCTCACATTTATGGTACCATGTGAAACCTCTGCCTTGTTACCACCTTATCTGACTACAATGAGCACCAATTCCCCTCATTAGCCCTCACCCTCTCTACCCCACTGCAGTCTGTGTTCCACATGACCCCCCAATTCCTTGCTGCCTGTACATCTCCTCCCATATTATCTGCCACCCCAACTTCTCTCAGTAGATAGCACCTGCCAAGAGACACTATGGCTGTTTACTAATGAGCTCACGAGTCAGAGGCTGTCCACTGCTGTCCCTCCCCTGCATCACTATTTAGGCAGAAAGCCCTGGGCCCAGCAAGCCTACTGCTGCAAGCAGACAGAAGACAAATTCATTATATGGCACACAGTGACTAGCTGTCCATGGACTGTTCAGACAACCAAGGACTATTCTTCTGGGCCCTCCTTGACAAGGAGCAGAGCTGGCTCTTCACTGCCCTGAAAGCCCCACATCTGCTCCTGAGGCCTATGCAAGGCCACTGTGCTAAGATTCACCTGAGCTGGCGGCCCAGCTTCTTGAAGAGAAAGCCAATGGTGAGGAGACTCAGGGTGGGTGGAGTGGAGAGAACACAGGCACGGTAATACTGCAAGTACCTCCTAAGGCCGCTGGTGAAGGCCTGTGGAAAAGCAGTAGGAGAAGGGCAGCTGGGTCGTGGAGGCAGTCCTGACTCACACACCCAAGCTGGGAAGCAGAGCTGGGCTTCCGTGCGGTTCCGAGCTGTGGGAATTCATGGCTTAGCCCAGCTTAAGAGAGGAGGGGCGTTACTGGAGGACATAGGTTAGGATTAGGGATCTCCAGATACAGCCTGGCCTCCTTGCATCACACTGAGAAGAGTCACCCCGGAACAAATCCTGTCCCTCCACCTTGGCCTGTCTTGCCTACATGCCAGGAAACCAGGAACCACAGCCTCACCTCCCATGGATCCCCTACACCCATTCTGTACCGTCTGCAGCCTCTGGCCCTCTTGCGGATTCCACTCCTGTTCCTCTGCCTGGAGGGTTTTCCCATGCAGCTGTTAATGCGTTCCTGAAACCTGATGTGGGGTAGTCCCTCCATCCTTTGGCTACTGACTTACTGCACATAGAGCTTGAAGGGGCCAGCTCCTCCTAAGTTGCACCCTGCACCCACCCCTCCCTGGTACCTGCTCATGTTTTCTGCACAACACTCTGTTCTCACCTGCCCAGGCTTCTCAGATCCTGTAAGAATCTACCAGCACACAAGCCAGCAGCAAATCTTTCAATAAACAGAAAATCCTGGGTACCTCAAGAATCAACGTATTAAAGCAGAAGATCCATCTTGCTACATACCAGAACAAGACACTAGGGCGGATGCAGAGCAGGTGGCTTGTATCTGGCTTACCCACCTCATAGCACTTGGTCCTTGCCCTCAAATTCCCTAACTGTTCACACCTGCCTCCCTCTGTGCCTTTGCCCAAACACAACTGGCCAAGGTTAACAGATGAAGTAAGACAGTCTCAAGTCACCCAGCTTCTTTAGAAGTTTGGGCTCAGGGGTTCTGAACCCTTGATTCTTTTGTGAAGGTACATGGTCCTCCAAAGACATACCTGGAACACAAGGCCCCTGCTGCACAAGGAGCCGACAACTGGTTGCAGAGAGAAGTGGCTCAGGCGGGTGTAGCAGGTCCCATATTCCGCCACCTCTGAGAGGATGCTGCTGATGCTTTCAGGAGATGCACCTGACACGTGCACACCCGGCTCCACTACAAAGGCTTGAGTCGGCTACACGGCAGAGGGAAGGGGTTAAAGGCTACACACCAAGACCCTACTGTGAGTGCCGTTTCTTTCCATCATGTTCCCACCTGCCACACAAAACTCCCAAATTTCTCCCAAGATCAAGACACACAAACAGAAAGTTCTGAAACCAAAACACAAGCCAAGGGGCTGGAGAGATGGCTCAGCAGTAAGAGAATATCTATGTATTACCCCTGAAGAGGACCTGAGTTTGGTTCCCAGTATTAACGTTGGGCAGTTCATAACCACCTATAAGCTCTGCTCCAGGGAATCTTCTGGTCCCCACAGGCACCTGTACTTATGCACATATACTGACACAGAAACACACAACCTAGGTGTGGTGGCACATGCTTTTAATCCCAGCATTCGAGAGGCAGAGGAAGGCAGATGTCTGATGTGGAAGCAGCCTGGTCTACAGAGTAAGTTCTAGGACAGCCAATGCTGTCCTAGGGAAACCCTGACTCAAAAAACAAACAACAACAGAAAAAAGAGAGAGAGAGAGAGAGAGAGAGAGAGAGAGAATGAGAGCACTGTTCCAGAAGAGCTGAGTTCAGTTTCAAGCACCAACATCATGTGGCTGACAACTGCCCACAACTCTAGTTGTAGAGAACCCTACACAGTGTCTCCAGACCCTGTGTTCATCTGCATAAACCCACGCCCAGATACAGGTATATACACATAATTTTTAAAATAAAGAGAAAAAGAAACACACATAGACAGTATTCTTGGAAGGTGCCTGCTAAACCTCAGGTACTGGCTCAACAGTTTGTGTCCAAAAAAAACCTCTCACAGTCTTGCCATGGCAAACTGCCTAGAATATGGTTAAAGCTTCGGGGGACAGAACTAACCTCACAGGTCTTGTTACAACCAGAACAGATTAGGTACAATGAAAACAGCATGCAGAACAAAAGTATCAACAGTGAATGGCTGTACTGTGAAAGAAGCATCCACATCCACATGTCTACCTTAGGAGATTACAAAAAAGAAGGCTGGAGAAATGGCTCGCAGTTAAAAAGCATTGGTTGCTCTGCCAGAGGACTCAAGTTCAATTCCCAGCACCCACATGACAGCTCACAAACTTCCAAAACTAGAAAAACAAAAAACAAACAAACAATTATAAAGTGGGCATTATGCACAACCCTGTAATCCTAGCAGAATTCAGCTTGTCCTACACAGAGACTTATCTCAAAAAGAACAATTATTGCTGAGCATGGTGCACTTCTTTAATCTCAACACTTGGGAGGCAGAGGTGGATAGACCTCTCTGTGAGTTTGAGGCCACCCCGGTCTAGAGAATTCCAGGACATCAAGGGCTATTACAAAGAGAAGCTCTGTCTCCAAAAAAAAAAAAAGTAAGAAAAATATGGAACAGTGAGATGGCTCAGTGGGAGTACTGGCCAATATTTATGTCAACTTGACACAGGCTAAAGTCATTTCAGAAGAAGGAACCTCAACTGAGAAAATGTCCCCATCAGACTGGCCTGTGGGCAAACCTGTAGTGCATCTTCTTGATTGATGTGGGAGGACCCAGGTCACTGTGGGAGGACCTAGGTCACTGTGAGCAGTAGCATCCCTGGGCAGGTGATCCCAGGTGACATAAGAAAGCAGGGTACACCGGCCAGTACAGCAAGCCAGTAACCACATTCCTCCATGGCTTATGCTTCAGTTCCTGCCTCTAGATTCTTGCCCTACTTGAATTCTTGTCCCCTCAGTGATAGACTGTGTTACCTGGAAGTAAAGGCCAAATAAACCCTTTCCTCCCCAAGATGCTTTTTGGTCTTGGTGTTTTATCACAGCAATAGAAAACCTAAGACAGCAGGTTAAGGTACTTTTGCCAAGCCTGAAAATGAACTTGAGTCTGATCTCCAGGACTTATGTGGTGGAAGGAAGATCCAATTCCCAAAACCTGTCCTCTGGCCGATACATGCACACTGTAACACATGGCTCTGCCCCCAAGTAAATAAATGTAATTAAGAAAGAAAAAAAAAAAATTGCTGGGCAGTGGTGGCCCACGCCTTTAATCCCAGCACTTGGGAGGCAGAGGCAGGTGGATTTCTGAGTTGGAGGCCAGCCTGGTCTACAGAGTGAGTTCCAGGACAGCCAGGGCTATACAGAGAAACCCTGTCTCGAAAAAAAAAATAAAATAAAAAAATAAGAGAGAGGGGGGAGGGAGGGAGAGAAAGAAAGAGAGAAAGAGAGAAAGAGAGAGAGAGAGAGAGAAAGAAAGAAAGAAAGAAAGAAAGAAAGAAAGAAAGAAAGAAAGAAAGAAGAAAGAAAAAATAAATCTAGGCTGGATATAGCCCAGTGGCAGAGCATCTGACTAGTATGTGCCAGGTCCTGGGATCCATCCCCAGTAACACATACAATACACAAAAATAATTGTATGCCAACAAATTAGATAGTCCAGATCAAATGCAAAATTTCTTAGACACCTATACAGTTACATAGCTGACTCTAAACTATAGAAGTCTACCTACAAGAAGTTGAACAGTGAGTCTGTGGTCATGACCTTATAAGAGGGCACACTAGTAAATTCTGTGTTATATGTGTTTTGACAGTTTAAGAAAAATAATGTGAGGAGGGGTATGGGCTGGAAAGATGGCTTAGTAGTTAGAAGTACTTACTAGTCTTGCAGACCTGGGTTAGGTTCTCAGCACCCACATGACAGCTCCCACCCACCTGCAACTCCAGTTCCAGGGGAATCCACTATCTTCTCCTGACTTCACGGGCACCAGGTACTCATGTACATACATACATGCAGACAGCAAACTCATAAAGAAAGAAAGAAATCTTTAAAAAAAGAAAATTCAAAGAAACTTGAAACACTGAAAAATCCTGGACTCAGCTAGGTGGTGGCGGCACATGCCTTTAATCCCAGTACTTAACAGGCAAAGGCAGGCAGATCTCTGTGAGTTCTAGGCAGCCAGCCTGGTCTACAGAGTGAGGTCCAGGATACCAGGGCTACCCTGTCTTGAACCCCTCCCCCGCAAAAAAAACCTTGGACCCAATGGCATGTGTGGGCAGACCAGTGGTGACTATTAGAACCTCCAGTGCAGCTTAATGGAGTAGAAACAGAAACATTCTCTCACAGGTTTCCTTCCTTCCTTCCTTCCTTCCTTCCTTCCTTCCTTCCTTCCTTCCTTTTTTTCTAAATTATTTTTTAGCTTTAGTTGTTTCTTTTTTGTTTTGTTTTTTGTTTGTTTGTTCATTTGTTTTTTCAAGACACGGTTTCTCTGTATATCCCTGGCTGTCCTGGAACTCACTCTGTAGACTAGGCTGGCCTCCAACTCAGAAATCCACCTGCCTCTGCCTCCCAAGTGCTGGGATTAAAGGCGTGCACCACCACTGCCCGGCTAGTTGTTTCTTATGTGTATATATATAGTATATGTGCGTGTAGCTCTGGCTATCCTAGAACTCTCTATGTAGACCAGGCTGGCCGTGAATTCATAGACATCTGCCTCTGCCTCCTGAGTGCTGGGATTAAAAGGTGTATGTATACCAACATGCTAGGCTAGGAAACTGACTTTAACTGCTGAGCCATCTTGCCTCTCCTCTCCACATTATTGTCACTAGTTTTGTTTGTTTGTTTGTTTCTTTTGTTTTGTTTTGTTTGAGAGTCTCACTGTGTAACTCTGTATAGCCTGGAACTCACTATACAGACCAGGGTGACCTTGAACTCTCAGAGATGTGCCTGCTTCTGCCTCCAGAGTGTTAGAATCAAGGCACTTTTATGTGAGTTCTCATTGGTTGAGATTAAAACTCAGGTTCTTGTCACTTTACCAACTATGCCATCTCCCCAGGCCTATTTTTGGTTTGAGAGAGTTCTATGCAGCCCAAACTGGTCAAAGCTATGTAGCCAAAAGTGAACCCTGATCTTCCTGTCCCCACAGCCAAGGTGGTGGGGTTGTGTGCCACCATATCCACCTGAAATCCTCAATAGGGAGGGCATGTTCACGGAACAGAGGAGAGGCAGAGGACTGGCCCTGCAAACCAGCCTACGCCAACTTTCGCAGCAAACCAACAAGTACATAGAAGTAAAGGTAGAAGGCATCAGGGGAGTCTTAAGTTTCTTGTCTTTTTTTCTTCTTGAGACAAGGTCTCACTATGTAGCCTAGGCTGACCTCACAGCTGCTATCCCCCTGCCTCTGCCTCCCAAATACTGGGCTTTCAGGTAGGAGCCATCACCCTCAACTAGGATGGCTTTTCCGAGAAATGGTGTAGTACAGCTGACATGTGCACAGAACAAGTGTGGACTCTCTCATCCCGGAGTGCAAGTGGGAATGAATGGAATACTTGCCGTTAGTTCACTCATCGGGATAAGTATCTTTTGTTCAATAATTTAAAGGACATCATTAAGTCAACACTCTTAAAATCTAAACAGAATTCTTGTTTTGTTTTATAATACTGGGGACTGAACTCAGGGCCTCTCACGTTCTTGGTAAGAATTCTAACATCAATGTACCTACCCAGTCTAACCTGTGGCTGTCTTTAATCAGCCCCATCCACAGAGCGCCTTCCCTGCCACTCATGGCACTGCGTCTCTGGCTGAGCTCTCCTGGGGAGGCTATCCCATAGAAGGTTGATCTCATGACAGCCCTGAGCCCTTCTTACCTGACAAAGGGAAAATGTAGCAGAAACAATGCCCAGCAGAACATTTAGTGAGTCTTTCACCAGCTCGCTCTCTTCCACCAGCACGGGCTTTGGGGCCTGTAGAAGGCCCCCACTGAGGGCCTGTAGTTCTCCATGACGGAGCCTGCAGAACCTGTCAAAGGCATCCCTTCCTGCCTCAGTGAGGTAAGGCTCCTCTCGGTGACCAGGGGGGCTGTGAGGAAGACAGAAGAGAAAGGGGTGAGCAGACAGGACCGCATGTATCTAATGCCAGGCATGCTTTCCCAGGCTGCAATTGAGTTTCTCAGGCAAATGCCCTGAGGTGTGTATTGTATTTCATGGGGGGGGGGGGGGGGGGATGATGTGCATTTTGCTTTGCATGTTGTATGTCTGTGTACCACATGCATGCCTGGTGTCTGCTGAGGCCAGAGGAAGGTGTTAGATGCCCTGGAACTGGAATTATAAATGGTTGTGAACCACCATGTGGATGCTAGGAATTGAACTCGGGTCCTCTGCAAGAACAAGTATTCTTACTTGCTGAGCCAACTCCCCAGCCCCATTGTTTTATTTATTTTAGGTGTATGAGTATTTTGTCTACATGTATGTCTATGTACCACATGCATGCAGTGGCCTACAGAGGCCAGAAGAGGGTATCAGATCCCCTGGAATTAAAGCTACAGACAGCCAGGCAAGACCAGCCTGATCTAAAGAGTGAGTTCCAGTACAGCTAGGGTTACACAGAGAAACCCTGTCTCAAAACAAAACAAAACAAAACAATTATATGCTAACTTTAAATTTTAAAAAAATTGGAGCTGGAGAGGTGACTTAGCAGTTAAGAACACTGGCTGGTTTTCCAGAGCACCTGTACAGCAGCTCACATCTGTCTGTAGCGCCAATTCCAGGGGATCCAACACTCTCACAAAGACAGACATGCAGGCAAAACACCAATCGCATAAAACAAATAACAAGTTTTAAAATGTATGTGAGTATGCTGTAGCTGTCTTCAGACACCCCAGAAAAGGGCATCAGATCCCATTACAGATGGTTGTGAGCCACCATGTGGTTGGTGGGCTGGGATTGAACTCAGGACCTCTGGAAGAGCAGTGAAGCCATCTCTCTAGCACAATACACAATTAAAAATATGTTTTTTAAAAAAATCAAGAGCACTAGTACATACCCAGGCTCGGTGGTGCTTCTCTAAGACTAAGGCAGAGCTGGCAGTGGTGGCGCACGCCTTTAATCCCAGCACTTGGGAGGCAGAGGCAGGTGGATTTCTGAGTTGGAGGCCAGCCTGGTCTACAGAGTGAGTTCCAGGACAGCCAGGGCTACACAGAGAAATCCTGTCTCAAAAAACCAAAAAAAAAAAAAGTTCCTATCACAGAGAAAGAGAGAGAGAGAGAGAGAGAGAGAGAGAGAGAGAGAGAGAGAAAAGGAAAGGAGAGAAGAGAGAGTGCAGGTAAGCAAGCACAAGCTAGCTGGGCTCTGCACACCCCTCAGCATACTGCAAGCACACTCTATGCCTCCAGCACTGTGCATACTGCATTCCCTTCTAGCACAGTATGTCTTCGACAGTACACATTCTGCATGAAGGTTTTGTTTGTTGTTTAAAATTTTTCACATATGTGCATGTACATCACATAAACTGGCCAGAGGCATCAGATCCACTTCACATAGAGCTAGGGTTACAGGCAGCTGTGAGACGCCCTGTGTGGGTGTTCTGCAAGAGCAGTATGTGCCTGTAAGCACGGAGCCATCTCTTGATCCCCACATTCTGCCTTTGCCACCCTCACTACACACCCTCCAGCACTCTGCACATTTCCTATCCTCTACGGTGCATCTTAACATGCTATGCCTCTACTACCCTCCCTTGCTGTGCTGGAACTGTTTCCTCAAGGAGTAACCCAACCATTAGCTGTAGGGCAGTGGGCTGTTCAGGCAACCTAGGCCCAGCCCAGTAATAGGCCTAGAACCCCCGAGCACCCAGTGGGCAATTTCTGTTCACAAGGGACGGTAGGTATTCGGCCAGAACTCCTGAGTCTTTGGCCCCTGTTTCAGTCACAACCTCTCACAGCTGCCCCCACAGGAGATGTGTGCTCTATCAGGTAGACAATGACCCAAGCCCCTAGCATTCTAGCTGGACCCTACCCCCAGTCATCTGACCACAGCCAGGCATGCCTCGCCCCACAGATAGCCACACCTCACACAATATAAGGGGTGGTTTGCCCCTCCTCTCTCTCACTCTTCGTCCCTTCTCCTGCCCTCTTTCCTCTCTTGCCTTCTTCCTCTCTCTCTTGCTTTCTTCCTCTCCTTTCTCTCTCTCTCTCCTTATCTTCTCTCCTCCCTCTCCTTTCTTTCTCTCTACATGACTAGCCTATTTTCTCTTTCCTATAATAAAATATCTCATTTATACATTGCCTCCTTTTTAAGTGATGCGCTGTGCAGCTCCAGGCATCAGCAGCAGCAGAGAGCCGCAGCTCCAGGAGGCAGGAGAGAGACACAGGCCCCACAATTAGCCACCATGAAGCCTGGGCTAGAGTGAGTTCAAGGCTACCCTGGACTACACAGTCAGACTTTGTCCTACACAACAATCTGCCCATGGAAAACCTGTTTTAACAATGCTTTGGACTCAACAAAGGCATTATTCCATTACTTCCTACCACCACGAGTTTCTTGATTTCGTTTTTTCTGTTTGTTTGTTTTTTTCGAGACAGGGTTTCTCTGTGTAGCCCTGGCTGTCCTGGAACTCACTCTGTAGACCAGGCTGGCCTCGAACTCAAAAATCACCTGCCTCTGCCTCCCAAGTGTGGGGATTAAAGGCGTGCGCCACCACTGCCCGGCTTCTTGATTTCTTTTTAAAATTTCTTTTTATTTTATATACACAGATGCTTGACTGAAGGTATGTCTGTGTACCACATGCATGCCTCATACCCTGAGAGGCCAGAAGAGGGCATCAGATCCCCTTCTGACATTTGTTACAGTTAGCTGTCATATGGATGTTGGGAACTGACCCTGGATGTGAAGAGCAGCTAGTGCTCTTAACCACTGAGCCATCTCTCCAGCCCCATTTCTTGATTTCTTTTTCTTTTCCTTTTTGTTTTGTTTTGTTGTTTTTAGGTTGGTTTGTTTGTTTGTTTGAAGACCGGGTTTCTCTGTCTAGCCCTGGCTATCCTAGAACTCACTCTATAAAGACCAAGCTGGTTTCAAGCTCAGAGATTTGCCTGCCTCGGCCTCCTGCTTGCTAGAATTCAAGACGTGTCACTACTGCCCGGTCCTTTTTAAAATTTACTTGTTCTCGTGTGTGAGTTTATGTGCCAATCATGTATGGAGGATCCTGTGGGGCAAACTAAGACATCTGATGCTCTAGAACTGGGGTTACAGAGGACAATGAGGTGCCACGTGGGTGCTGGAAATTGGGTCCTCTGGAAGAGCATCCAGTTCTCTTAGCCACTGAGACATCACTTCAGCCCCATTTCTTGATTTCTATGACTAATCTCTCGGTTGGCCACGTAACCCGAGAGCCTGTGAACGATCAAATCTTATTCCCATTCTTTCTCCTAGTCACTGGTAGTGCTCCTCATCTTAAGACCCTCTATTAGAACTCCTCAGATGCCTGGGACAGTGATGCATATGTGTAGCATCAGCTACTTAAAAGGCTGATGTTGGAAGAATCTATGAGCTCAGGATTTTGAGGCTAGCCTGAGCAACACAACAAGACCCTGTTTCAAGCCGGCGGTGGTGGCACACACCTTTAATCTCAGCACTTGGGAGGCAGAGGCAGGCAGATTTCTGAGTTCGAGGCCAGCCTGGTCTACAGAGTGAGTTCCAGGACAGCCAGGGCTACACAGAGAAACCCTGTCTCGAAAAACCAAAACAAACAAACAAACAAACAAACAACCAAAACAAAACAAACCTTTCCCCAAATTTAAATCAAGGAAAAAAAAAAAAGACCCTGTTTCAAACTACACTTTTGGAATACAGTCCTCCTAGCAGGAAACACTGCCAGAGTACTTCAGAGAGCACCAAAAGGATGGAGTGTGTTCACAATGGAAGACAAATGAGCTGCTAAGTGACCAAGCCTCCCAAACAGTGACCCAGAAAAGTTACAGATGAATAGCACTATAACTATTTATAAATGAAAACAGTAGGCTGTAAGGCTGATTTCTCAATTGTAAAAGATCTGTAGACAAGAACATTTGCTTTATACAAACAAGACAGAACTAAAGCCCTACTGTGATGTTACAGGACAGGGAGGGCTCTGAAAAGCAAGACAACTATCAACACCATTTAAGCTACAAAGAAGCTGGCCATCCCATGAGGGAACAAACTGGAACTTATGACTATACTTAGGAAAGTTCCTCACACAGGGGCAGTGCCCTACACACAGAAAGGCTCTATCACTCCGCCTGACCATGTGCTCCTCCCAGAGACCCCTTAGGGCACCAGCGGCTGCATCGGATGCCTTGACTTTTTACTTCAGTGCTTCTCACCTGTTTTCCCAGACTGAGTGGTAAAAGGTGTGAACAAATGTCTATAAAATACACATCCTCAATTCTCATTCTGGGTGTTTCCAAAGGATACCAACTCAGATCATGAGAGGAGCTGAGACAGAGACCCCCCCCTCCTGCCCCCCAAACCCCAGATATCGCAGAGTATGTCGCTCCAGGCTTAGCCAATGTCAGCCACTAAGGAAAAGGCTGTTATAACTTCTACCAGGAGAAGGAACTACATTCATAAATACGTTTCTTGGAGCATTTCCCAGGCTTTGACCACACAGCCTACTAGCTGTTCTAGGACACCTGTCTTAACAGTCCTGGTGGAAAGATGAACTGCAGAGGTAACTCACAGAATTAACTCCACTGAGGCGAAGGGTAGAAGTGTTCCTTCCCCTTCTGCTTCTCTCACCTCACAGAAGGCAGGCAAGACTGTACACTAGCTTACCTAAAATATCAGCCTCTTAATCTCAGCACTGACATGTCTACAAACAACTGCCTGGGATTTCCAAGTAAGCTGTTGATATTGGGCAAAGGCACAGTGCATTTAAAGGTAAAGAAAAGGTCACATACCATCCAATGCGCTCCCAGCACCTCCGCTTGCTGGCTTCGTATGTGAGCACAGCTTCCCACAGGTCCAAATCCGGGGTCATGCTTGGTTCAGACTGGGAGTCGGGAGTTAAATTGGAAGCTGATTGGAAACCTTCATCTTCCCACTGATCCACAACCTGGGGGACCTGAAGACCACGGAGAAAAGTGATTCACTGTCCTCTCTTTCTGTACGCATTTATTAAGTGTAATAGAATACTCTAGAACTTTATCCACATCCATTTATTCCCTAGAGGGACAGACTTAGCAAAGTAGTCTGTTTTTCCTCAATGTGTTCCACAATCCATCCCTCCACAATACATCACATAAATAATTAAAATAATCTATTATTAATTTCTAGGCAAGTGTGGTATGTGCCTGTCATCCTAGCACTGAGGTCGAAATAGACCTGAGTCTGGAACCAGACTGGGCTGCACAAAGTGATCTACTGCAAAACACAAGGTATTAATTTTTTATCTCATATATAGCATGGCCTCAGTTTAGGGAAAACAGCATAAAAAGTTGTATGAGAACCCCAGTACCCTGGAGCTGAGGCAGGAGGACCTCCATGTGTTTGAGGCCAGCCTGAGCTACACTGAAACCCCATCCCCACCCAGCCCAATCCCTCAGCACTCAGGAGAAAAAGAAAATTGCACTAAATCTAATTATACTACAAGAAACTTATGGAGCTGGGCGGTGGAGCCGGGCGGTGGTGGTACACGTCTTTAATCCCAGCACTTGGGAGGCAGAGGCAGGAGGATTTCTGAATTCAAGGCTAGCCTGGTCTACAGAGTGAGTTCCAGGACAGCCAAAGCTATACATAGAAACCTTGTCTCGAAAACCTCACCCCCCCAAAAAAATAAAATAAAATAACTGAGGGCCAGACATGATCATTTAATCCCAGCAGTTAGGAAGCAGAGACTGGAAGATCTCTGTGAATTCAAGGCCAACCTGGTCTACAAAGCAAGTCCAGGACAGCCAGGGCTGTTACAGAGAGAAACCCTGTCTCTAGAAATCAAAAAATAAAAATAAAAAATAAAACCAAAACTGAGTAGTAACAGTTTGTCCTCTTAACAAAATTTACAAAGTAATAAAATACAAGAGACAATGACAATTTACTCAGTGACTTGTGGGTGGGGTGGGAACGCACATTACAAGTAAGGAAGTATACCAGCGAGCACGGGTACCAGGCCTATCTGAAATGTGGCTTCTACGACTGAAGAACAGACTTCTCTTCATTTCAGGTCATCTGATTTCTTAACTAACAGCACTAGAGAAGTGACTTAACAACAAGCTCTTGAGGAAAAAGATGGAAAAGTTGCATGTTGTTTTTTTTTGCCCGCCGGTGAGTGGCTGGCACATCCCTGTGCAAGAGGATGCCAGCAAGTCTACCTCATGACTATCTGATTACCTGATGCTTGACTAGAAGCTTGCCAGCAGTACCATATAAAAGAAGTTTCCAAACCTCCAGGGATACTGAAGGGGAAAGAAATACTACCTTGATGGCCAGTCCAGAGAAGTCGGCGCTGTCTGGCACAGGGGGCAGGTCCAGTCGCACATCCATGTCATACGTGCGGCTATGCACAAGTGCACCAAAGAGTGAGACCCTGGTGTCTCTCTCAAACCTGTCACCACAAGAGTCACCACTTGAGAAGAGCCCAACGGTGGGCAGGCCAGTGCCTGGGGCAGCCTCCATCACCTGAAGCGCTTCCTGGACCATGTTACGACACAAATTCTCCTCCCCAGAGATAAGTGACCGAACGTCCATCTCAAACACACTCAAGTCATAGCAATCGTATCCGCTGTAGGGCACGTTTCGGCCTGCGTGCTTGTTGTTAAAGAAATAATCCCGTTTTCTGCGCAGCACTTGAGGGGGGCCACTTCCTGCCAGCTGAACTAAGAGATCCAACACTGACCCCACCTCCACAAAAGGACAGTCAGAGGCTGCTTCAAGTTTCTCCACAAGCTTTTCCAAACGGTCAGCCTCTGGCCCCAAGCCCGCCACCCTCAAATCGAAGGACAACATGAGGACCTTGTTTTTCACAGGGAGCTTCGCCGAGTCAGGCTGACGCTGATGGGTGTCGTCTTGAAAAAGATTTGCGAAAAGAGCATTATAGGCTACCCTCTTAAGGCTCAGCTTTGCCCTTTTCCTGTTGACGCTGCG
This sequence comes from Montemys delectorum, assembly GCA_019843815.1. Lineage (NCBI taxonomy): Eukaryota > Metazoa > Chordata > Mammalia > Rodentia > Muridae > Montemys > Montemys delectorum. The sequence goes on from JADRCD010221371.1 coordinate 15,692, forward strand.
CTGGCCCGGGCGAGCCTGGGCAGCAGGTAAGAGAGCCTCGCAGAGGTCATCGAACAGCTGGGTGATGCTGGCCATATTTACTCTCTTTTCAGCCCTGGACCCCCGACTGGTAAATTTTGCACCTAGGAGTCACGTCATGCTCTCAAAAGGCCAGAGCGACCGCAGGTGGGCCAAGGCCAAAAAGCCGAGTGGCTTCACACCCAGGAACTGGGCATCCGCGTCTCAGGTTTCACGGTGCAAGAGGCCACACGCCGCGTCCTCCCAGCCCTCAGCCGCCACCCGGCGCTTGTCCTTGGGTTTCCCGAACCATGACAAGTTTAGTGACCAAACGCGTACGTCCCAAGACCAGCCTGCAAGTCCAGGACGCCTGAACTGGGACTCCCGCCGCTCTGGCGTCACATCCCTGCGACGGCAGACAACAGCGAGACGCACAGGAAATACGTTGTCAGAGGCGTTCGTGGGTAGGCGGGGCCACAGCCTCAGCTTTCCGAACTACAACCTAACCTCTCAGATAATTTGCTGAAACTGAACTCAGTAAGGGAGACGGAGGTGTGTTTTGTTTAGCCAATGTTTATTGTTCTGGAGGAAGGAAGCCTGGGCCGCAGACGGGACGTAAGTCTCGGGCCGTGGTTCCCTGGAGCCCGAATGTGCTCTTCTTCAAAAAGAAATCGCCCACCTTGACCGATTTCAAGCGACTGGCGATCACGGTTGTGGCGGAGGAGCTGGAAAAGCACAATTGGCTCGTTGGTGAAGCTGGCTCCGCGTAGTTCTAAAGTAGGGCGTCGTCCTCGCCCCTATGTGCCTCACCAGCCACCTCCAGCAACTTCCACCGAGCCTCCAGCTGAGCCTTTAGAAACGTAAGAGCCTGGATCTCCACTGGGGAGGCCATCGAGAAAGGACCCAGACTGGGAGGTGTTTCACCATGCAATGCCTGTGCCAGGGTCCTTTCAAGCTGGAGTATGGATTCCTGGCTCAGAGATAGTGGGGTTTGGGCGACAATGAGACAATTGTTTCTGTCTACCTTCCACCCATACAACTTACTTACCCACCCTACCCAGTTTACCTCTTCCACTACGGCTAGAATTCGGCCCCCTACTGGGATCCGAAGGATTGCAGCCAAGAGAGCAGCTTGGGCGTTCTGCAGGTCATGGGCAGGCCCCAGTGCCATCAACACCATGTCAGGCTGGAAGCCATAGGCCAAGGGCAGTACCAGACCCAAAATGAGGCTCAGAAACCCTCCAGTTGTCTGTAGGGACAACAGCAGAACCTCAGACTCTCATTGAGAGGGCATTGCTACTGGCTCCTGTCACCCGCCCCCAATCTCAGGGACCCTGGTTTGTGAATAAGAACCCCCAGAAAGACAGGGGGTGGGAAGGTGAGAAGTTGTCCAACCACAACACAGCCACACTCACCTGTGGCAGTGGAGTGGAGAAGTGGAACATGGACCAGATGGCTGCCTCCTTGCCCCGGATGTTGAGCCACAGAATTCTCCTTCTCAGGAGAAAGCACCAAGGACATGTACACATATTCATGAGACCCTGCTCACCCTTCCCAGGGCTTAACAACAAAAGGATAGAGGAGAGCTTGGAGCCTAGCGGGGGTAGGGGGCGGGCACATAAATGACTGTCAACCTGGTATGGCACTGCGTTCTGGGGCACCCACTCTCAAATTGCACCTATGGAAACAGCGTCCTCACCCAATGGTCACCCTGGATTCCCAGTCATGCCCACTACCTGTTCATGCACAACTGAGATGTGTAAGCTAAAGAATCATACCCATAAGCCAGGGGGTGGTGGCACACGCCTTTAATCCCAGCACTTGGGAGGGAGAGGCAGGCGGATTTCTGAGTTCGAGGCCAGCCTGGTCTACAGAGTGAGTTCCAGGACAGCCAGGGGCTACACAGAGAAACCCTGTCTCAAAAAACCAAAAAGATTCATACCCATCATCTGCAAGGTCCCGGGGTCGATCCAGTTGTCCCAGGGCCACACAGAGCAGCCTAAGAAGTTAACGCAGGACAGGCTGGGCTCACATTGTACAGTATCCATTCAAGGGCCCTCCCTATTTAGTTGGTCCTCCCAGGTCCATGGGGACTCAAGTCCACAGAGCAAAGTTTACCTCTGAGCTCTTCGGGCTAGGCATCGCTGAATGAGCACATCCAAAGTCGCTGCTGTGGCAAGGGCAGATGTGGTTGCTATGGCACTTCTTATCTATAGAATGGATAACAGGCAGGGGACTTAGAGGCTGGTACACACACCCTCTTTGGAGCACTTCAGGAGTCAATGCCGACTCCCAGACCTTAGGTTAAACACATTTAAGTTTTGTGATACACTTTGTTTTGGTCTTTTCCGAATGGGTGCTACTGACCACCTTTCCACACACTACAAGGTCAAATCACCCCGATCCGATTCTATTATATGTAAGTACACTGTAGCTGTCTTCAGACATCCCAGAAGAGGAGGTCAAATCTCATTACAGATGGTTGTGAGCCATCATGTGGTTGCTGGGATTTGAACTCAGGACCTTTGGAAGGGCAGACAGTGCTCTTAACCACTGAACCATCTCACCAGCCTTGCCCCGATTCTAAAAGCAACATGCTTAAAACTACACTTTAAGGGATGGTGAGATGGCTCAGTGGGTAAGAGCTCTTCAGTGGGTAAGACTGCTCTTCTGAAGGTCCTGAGTTCAAATCCTGGCAACCACATGGTGGCTCACAACCACCCATAATGAGATCTGACACCCTCTTCTGGTGTGTCTGAAGGCAGCTACAGTGTACTTAATTATAATAATAAATCTGTAAAAAAAAAAGAAAGAAAAGAAAAACTACACTTTAAGTTGTACACTTTCTCTTTGCCAAAGAGTGTCTCCTGGACCCTGCCCAAGGTAACATGTCACTCCCCTGTACATGCCACCACACTATCTTCAGCAGCACCCCCAGCAACCTTACCTGCCCATCCAGGATTCCATCTAAGAGACACAGACTCTTCCCCAGTGAGGCAAGGCCCTCATCCTGGAAGCGGGACTTGTGAAGCCTGTGGTGGGCAGGCCAGAGGGACATGTGGAAATCAAATATTGTAGCAGTGACACAGTACAAGACGTGAACAGCCCCATCCCTAGATCCGCTCTCCTCACCTGGCCCAGGCTTCAGTTTCCTCCCTCGAGACTGACCCTTCTTGATGGAGCACTCCAGGAGGCAAGGCCAGAGCAGCACCTGGCACAGTCGAGGCCACAGCTGTGCAGACTGGAGATGGAGGGTGGAGGCACAGTCTGTCCAGGAGGGGGCTCAGTGAATCCTCTGCTACTGCACATGTGGGACTCTCACCAAGCAGAGGCGGAGATCTCCCTTCAGGAGCCTGGGTGCTGGGACTCAGAACTGGGGCCACATCTAAACGGTTCAGAGTCACAGTCACTGCAAAGAAGCCCAGGGTGGAGCTACCAACCCAGGTCCAGGCAGTACTGACTTTGCTGGAGGCTTGTCCAGTGAGGGGTCTGGGCTGTCCGGACACTCTGGATGGACTCCAGGGCACTATGGGAAAAAGTAGAGTTGTAAGCCCGACTCCCCCCTCAGCCTCCCCCACCAGCTCTCCAGTCTTCAAACCTCTGACATGGCACCATGAGCCCGAGAAGGGGAGGTGTGGGGTCACCAAGCAGTGTCTGCACCATCATGCACACTGACTGTGCTAGGGACTCCAAGTGGTATCCGCCCTAGGAAGAGTGTTAAATGAGACACAGGAGGGATATCACTAGTGTGAGTGGCTGTACTAGGCAGAACACCTAACCTTGACAGACCCTCATATCTGGTGCCCTCCCTTCCCCCTGGCCCTTGAGCAGTTACCTCCAACACAGCACAAATCCGGCCACCAGCCAGCACCTGCAGCAGCTGTGTGAGATGGGCAAAGCACTCGGGTGTGGCCTGCATCTGCCCCTGAAACACAGTAAGTGTGATAAGGGCCTGGGCCCCAGCACCTTACATCACTCCCCAGCCAGGCCACGTTCTCACCTCAGGGTCCCCGATAGCAGAGTCAAATCCCGCTGACACCAGCACCAACTCAGGGTCAAACTATAGGCAGGATCCAGTGGGAAGGAGCCAAAAAGAGCAATAGCCCAGGTGAAGGGGAGGTCCCAGTGCTACCCACTCACAATGTCACACTTTCTGAAGCACCTTCCCTACTCCCAAGGGTCCATTCATACAGTGATGGAATAGCTGTCAACTCTCCTGCCTTCACAGTGGGACTCTGGGTAAGCCTAGGGGCATCCTGCCCTGGGGGACACCCACCACACACAGTCACCTCGAAGGCCAGCGGGAGCAGCACGTGCAGGAAGGCAGCCAAATAGTCGGCATTTCCCATCCCGACCTGTAGCAAAATCGAAGCAGGCATCAGAGGAGCAGTCCTACAAATGAGGACTTCGGGGTCTGCACCCCTGGGATCCAAACTCCGGGGAGACTCTTGAAGAATGCCCCAGGTGACATTCACAACCCCCACCCCCAGAACTAGGGAGCAAGAGAAGTAGACTGGCGGGGGGGGGGGGAGGGGTGACGCTTGGTACCTGGTTCCAGGGCAAATTGACAGTGAAACCTCGGCCCTGCCCTTGGCCAACTGCATCTGCATCAGACTCTGGGAGGAACGGCCAGAAGCTTCCATGCTCATAGCGGTGCCAGGAGAAATAAAGGACACTGTCGACAATTGGCCAGGTCAGACGTGAGGTCCCTTAGCAAAGAGCGCTGACTCTTAAGACCCCTAGTCTCACCACTTGAATTTTATCCCCAAAGTGGTGGGTGGCAGAGAAGGGCCATGTCCACACCCTAGCTCACCTGGGGTCATCGTTGAAGATATATTGGATGCCCTGGCCATGGTGGACATCCCAGTCGACGATGAGAATCCTGAATTCGGACAATGCTGGAGATTAGGGGAAGGGGAAGTAGCTAACTTTCCAGATTTAGGCTAGGAGCTCAGCCAGGAGTGGAGGGAGCTAGGCGGGATCTCTTGACCACCACCTCCACCTCTTTCTATTTAGTTTGGGTCCCCCACACTTGCAGCTGAAGCTTGGACACACCTCTGCAGCCCATATTTCTGCTTGGCATGTTTGGCCGCTATAGCCACATTGTTGAACACACAGAATCCATTGGCAGCTGCCCTCTGACTATGGTGCCCTGGAGGTCTGGGGTATAAAAAAGGAGACACAGGGCATGTCAAAGCCACTCTGTCCCCTCACAGGGGACATGCAGACAGCCAGGGGAGGAGGGTGGTTCTTACCTCACCAGGGCAAGCCCATTGTGCACAGCTCCTGTTAGCACTGCATCGACCAGCTGCAGTGCAGCCCCCGCTGCCAGCCGGGCACAGTGAAAAGTGTCCTGTGGGCCAGAGTGCAATTCAGCCTGCTGCCTGACCCGCTTGTCCCAGGTTGCAGGTTCCCCACTGCTGAGCAGATAGGGCTGGGACAGCGGCAGGCAAAACATGGCAGGGTACGGTCATAAAGTACAAACAAGAAGACACTGGCAGGCGAGCACACTCGGGTGTGAGTACACCTAGGCAGGCATATGGACATAAATCTGGGTGAATGGGTGTGTATGCTTGCTCGCACCGGGTGGAAGTAGACCGCATCATACTGCTTAGACAGTGCGTGGAGCTCCTCTTTATCCAGGGTCTGGGTCTTCTTCACCAGGCCTATATATTCCGGGCTGCAGATCAGCAGGCAGTCCACCAGCAGGACAGGAAGGAAAGGAGCAGAGATTTCTGGTGGGAGTGCCCACTCAGTGAACCCACACCACGGTGAACCCAAGGGAATACTAGCGGGGCTATAACAGGTTCAGGTCCCCAAACCTGTCATAGTCTGACCTGTGCACCAGGCCCAGCTCTTCCTCTGATGCCTCACGAGCTGACAAACACTGGCACCTTCCTTCTAGGCCACGCTGCCGCAGGGCATCCAGGGCAGCTGTCAGGCGCTCTGGGCACTCAATTTCGCACTCGGGGCTGGAGCAGACAAGGATCTCAGTATTCAGGGTTCCCTCCCGGACTCCTACCTCTGTCAAGACACACTTACTCATCCCAGAGCAGTCGAGTGGCTGTCATGTCCTCGTGGTACACAAGTGCTGTGCCCATGGCTACACCTTGGTCACTACGATCCGCTCTAACGCAACACGCCCTCTGCCGGCAGGTGATTGCACTGCCCAGTCTCGCCTAACAGTATGCACGTAAAGAGTCCTCGCTTGGGACAGAGCCGGGTAGTGGACACTGGACCTGCGCAAGGGGGAATCACCCCAGGCCCAGGTCCGGGCTCCAGCCCGGCCGATAGAAGTCAACCGCTGGAAACTGAGCTAACCTGGGTCTACAGCGTGGCTCCAAACGCCTAACTTCCGGCTTCCTCTTTTACAGACTCCGTCCCGCCCCCAGGCGAGATTAGGGTGGAGTAGACCAGAAGGCTGAGCTCCCCTAGGGTTGCACCAGCGTCTCTGGATCTGGTCTCTCTCTTTCTGGGACTTCAGACATGTGGCACGGAGCCCGCGACCAGTACCGCCTCCAGTGCCCTTCTTGGAATGGCTGGGAAGACAGGGCGGCTTGTCCTCGGGCCATCGCTACAGCCGCAGCTGTGCTCTCTCTTGCCCTCAGCGTCTTCCTAGCCTAACCTGATGGTTTAGGCCACAGACTCAGAAATGCCAACTGTCAATCACAACCAATCTGCCTGCTTTCCCCAGGTGAAGGATGGAGAGGAGGGAAGGGAGTAGGGTGCGTATGTGAGCGCATGCAGGGGCTGGCCTGGGCTGGATCAAAGCACTGAACTTCCAAAAGGGACTGACAGAAAGGCCACCGGTGAGAAAGAGGCCACTGGAATGGAAGGGTTATATAAGACGCCAGGCCAGCCAGGAAAACTGCAGCCCAGTATGAGGCTAGGAAGAGCAGAGGGTTCTGGGCAAGGAAGAGTGAGGAAAGGGCGGGGGGGGGGGGGGGGGGCGCGGGGGGGGGAACGGGGGAAGCTTAGGAAGGAGGAACAAAGGAGACATGAGCTCAAATATGAACTAAGGTTGTGCATATATGTATTTTTGTTCCATAGGCCAGGCTTGTCTCCAGTTCTGAAGTGAGTGTTGGAATTACAGATGTCCCAAGATGGGGGAGGGGACCAGACACACCCCTAGGATGATGAAGGGAAGGGGGCAAAGCTATGATAGGAACACACACAACTATCATGTACAGGGGAAACCAAAGGGCCCTCTGCCACACTCAGGAGTTGGGAGGGCAGGCACAGATTTTGAGGAAGCCTTGGGTATCAAAAAACCAAAGGTATCAAGCAGAGGAATTCAGGACACTCATGATTGACCACCCTGGATTATGTGTATTGTGGGGTAGGGCATGCATTGAGCCACACCTCCATAATTGGATGAAGTATTTGAAGTCTTTGGGCCATGGGTATCACACGGGGGCTCAAGCAGAGGAGCCATGGTCATGACATCTCCTCTGACCAGATTAGACCAGGCAAAGTGTATTTGCCCAGAACTTGGCAAATGAGGGGAATGAAAGGCCTCACCCTTGTGTCCTGCTCTGTCACACCTGTCCCTGGGACATGGAGAAGAACGTGGACTATCTAACCAGCCCAAGTGTGGCCTCTGACCAGGCAGCTCATGTCTAATGGCTTGCAGATGACAGTATGGGTCCAGGGAGGCTGCCGGGGCAAGGCTGGAAGAGAGCTGAGTTGCTGGTCAGAGAGTAGAATCCACCTCTCTGGGTCTCAGAGATCCTCTAAGACCTTCCTCACTAGAAGTTTGGACCATTGGAAGATAAATGTTGCGAACTCAGAAAGAAGGGGGCATCCCTCTCTGGGTCCTAACATCATCTTCCCCACCATCCTCCTTGCATCAGGCTCCAGTCCTCCTGCTCAGACTCTAAGCCATTCAAGAAGGGAGGGGCCAAGCCCTAATGTGGCTCAGAGACCATTGGCAGGGACTAAATGGCACCAGCACTTTGGCCTGGGAAGAGTCAGGGGACTGGCACCTCTATTAGCTGGAGGATAGAGAGCTCAGGTTACCTCCTTTTTGTGTACAGAGCAGCAGCTTAGAGAACTGATGGGTGCTCAGGCATGGGGCCACACAACCAGAGTGGTAGATCTACAAAAGGGTTTATTTGCCCCCAGCCACTTAGGAACACCAAATGGCTGGCTTGCATTCCAGGCTAAGGGTGCAAGAGAATCCACCCACTTCCAGAAGAGATGATGTCCCTGAGTCTGTGTCCCCAAAACCTCTATCTCCTTCCATCTCAGGAGTTGACCTTGGCATTGTCCAGAGCAAGCAGAGCTTTGATCTGGAATTTGTCTCCCAAGCTTTACCCACTCTGAGGCTTTTCCACGAACACTGACTTCATGCACAACTCCAGAATTCAAAGGCTAGTCCCATGTTGAGTAGGGTCTTGGACAGAAAGCTTAGATGTTCTTCTAGGGTCATCTGGGGCACTTGAAAGCTGTAGAGCAGGTTTGGAGACGGAAGATTCATGATTCAAGGTTTCTATACAGCCTGTCCAGGTGGATGACTTGAGATACAAGCTCCAGGCACTATCAGAGTGCTAACCAGGATTCCTCTTCCAGAGAAGGGAAGCCTACGTGCCTGTGAAGCTCCCAGCCAACCTCCTTAGGTTACCCCCCAAACCACCCAGAGGCCCTCACAGAGCTGTCTCCTTTGGAACTCTGGCTCCTAGCTGCCTGGGAGGCTTGAAGCTGAGCACTTCCTTGTAAGTAACACCTGCAAGAAGCAAAGAGAAGTAAACGATATAATTAGGCGACTTTCAACTAAGGGGAGAAACCAGCCGGGCAGTGGTGGCCCACGCCTTTAATCCCAGCACTTGGGAGGCAGAGGCAGGCGGATTTCTGAGTTCGAGGCCAGCCTGGTCTACAGTGTGAGTTCCAGGACAGCCAGGGCTACACAGAGAAACCCTGTCTCAAAAAACCAAAAAAAGGAAAACAAAAACAAAATTGGGGAGAGGGGGACAAGCCGGCACCCCATGGGCCTTAAATCTAATCCTAAATGGGCCAATCCACTTAAAAACACTGAAGACTGCCGTGAAGCTAGATTTCCCCAGGAAAACAAGTGAAAGTTTGTGTTCAAAAGAAAAAACAAAAAACAAAAAAAGGGAGAGGTTTGTATTCAAAAAAAAAAAAAAAAAGGAAGTGAGAAGAAAGTGTGTGCGCCTACTCAAGGGCTCAGTTGTGTATTCCCTGTGGTCTATGGTGAAAGCAAAAGCACCCAGCCCACAGTGTGTAGATGGAGACCACAGAACGGATCTTGTGGCCCGTGGTTAAGGGAGTTATTTTATTTAGCAGCAGAACGGTTTCGTCACACAGAACCAAACTCATAAGCACGAGACAACACAGAAGGGAAGAACACCTGCCAGGACTTTGGGAACATGATTTGAGACCCTCAACCCATCCAGTCTTTCCCACACCAGGGTGCAAGAACAGGGCTTGGGGTCTGAGGAAGACAGGAGAAGGGATAGCACGTCCCAATGGCCATGTCCTCAGACCTCGCTGCTCCCCGGGTTGGACCTGCCAGCCTGGAGCAGACACCAGGAGCTAGTTCCAGCTCAGGGAACAGTAGGCAAACTGAGAAGGCTTCTCTGAGGCCAATTCTCAAAGAGAGGAAACTCTGTCCAGAACCTGGAGGTCTGAGACATAGCTATGGTGGGATCTGGGGCCGGAGATGAAAAAGAAAAGCAGGGCCTTCGGGTCTGCATGGGAACAGACCATTTTCCGTGGGCAGAACATAAGAAATAGTTATTTCAGGAGAGGTCCTGAAAAGGAGTAAGGAGAGATAAAGACACATTTTAAAGGTGTGAGAAGAAAGTTATTAGGACAGGCGGTGATAGAGAGGGCTCCAACGTGGTCTAGACATGAAAATGCTGGGCAGTATAGGGTTGGGGAGAGAAAGGCCAAGGAATTAGTAAGCCAAGGGCACAAAGCACGCACAGATACTCCACAATCCCCAGGATCCATCACATGCCAGCCTTTGTCAGAACTCCTGCAAAGGACACTCTTTACCACTGTGTTCTGCCCTAGGCAGAAGTCAACCTGGTTGAGTTGCACTGCCCCACAGTGCCCTTTGACCTCCCAAGCTCTTCTCTGACCTGCAACCCAGGGGCAGAGGCTTGCTCACACAGGGCGCACAGGGTCCAAAGCCAGACACTGCGTGGAACCCACACTCACGCTTCCATTCCTCAAGGGTGCGGTCTACGTCATCAAAGGAGTCATCATATTTCTGGGCCTTGGGCTCGTCCTCAGTGTCCCGAAGGGACTCAAAGTATGGATGGGCTAATGCCTCAGCTGCTGTTACCCGTTGTTCTGCGTCCAGCACCAGCATCTTCTCCAGGAGATTCACAGCTGTGGAAAGAGCAATTCAGGCCAAGCCACAGGAGAGAATATGCTCTCCCAGGTAGCCTGAGACCTTCACCCCATCCAGCCCTACCCTGAGGGCTTGCATTGGTCAAGACAGAGGCAAAATCCTTCTTTTCCAACTCGGGGAGGCCTTCCATGTAGTTCTTGGCCTGTGAGGGAAGAAGAGTGACAGGCCAGCCCCCAAGCCCAAGCCCAGTCCCCACCCACTCCCCACTGACCTCAGCACTCTGTAGCTTCTGCACAAACTCAGGAGGGGGCGTCCCTGTGACCTTCATGATCTCCTTCAGCTGGTCCAGGTCTGTGCCAAGGTCAGGACTACAATGCAGGGGCTGAGGGGGGCCCACCCAGCACCCACATCTTGGCCAAAGTCAAAGGACGCTCTACGTAGAAGGATACGGTCATTGCCTTTGAACAGGATCTTTCCAGTAATCATCTCTGCCATGATGCAGCCAACGGACCAAATGTCCACTGAGAAGTCCCATCGGTGCCCCACATGCCAGGGTGGCATTCATATTCATGAAGGCCAAGAGAAGGAGACACACACAAGACCACACATGGGAGACAAGTATACATGGCAGGGAGGCGTGTACATAGGCACAGAGCAGAGGCTATCATTGAGAAGGGTGGCAGAGTCCCACCTCAGCTTGCTAACCTCCCAGAGGGAGTGCCTACAAATGGCTCTCTATCAAGGAGTGAAGGGAGCTAGAGGTGCTAATCAGTTAAGAGCATGGGATGCTGTTCCAGAAGACCTTGGTTTGGTTTCCAGCACCTACATGACAATTCACAGCCATCTGTGACTCCAGTTCTAGAGAATCCAATGCCTTCTTCTGGCCTCTGTAGGCACCAAGTACACAAGTGATGTATAGATACATGCAGATAAGTACGTATAGACACATAAAATAAGTTCTTATAAAAATTAAGGCCGGGCAGTGGTGGCACACGCCTTTAATCCCAGCACTTGGGAGGCAGAGGCAGGTGAATTTCTGAGTTCGAGGCCAGCCTGATCTACAGAGTGAGTTCAAGAACAGCCTGGTCTACACAGAGAAACCCTGTCTCAAAAAACCAAAAAAAAAGAAAGGAAGGAAGGAAGGAAGGAAGGAAGGAAGGAAAAGAAAGAAAGAAAGAGAAAAAGAAAAAGAAAAAAAGAAAGAAAAAAATTAAGAAGGGGCTGGGCATGGTAATACAGCCTTTAATTCCCAGCTTGTAACAGACAGAAGCAGGTAGATCTCTGTGGGTTCAAGGCCAGCCTGGCCTACCCAGTGAGTTCCAGGCCAGCCAGGACTAGAACTAGGATCTAGAAAGAAAGAGAGAGAGAGAGAGAGAGAGAGAGAGAGAGAGA
>JADRCD010221372.1:0-25627 GCA_019843815.1 Montemys delectorum
CAAATCTGTAGGAACAGCAGAAACATCCCTGGTAGAAGAAAGCAGGAAGACAGTGATGATCTTAGAAAGCAGGGCGTGGTCAGCTTGTGTGTTTTAGGAAGGCCGCCTATGTAACAGTAGTAGAAGATGGCTTTCACTGGATTTCAGAGGCTAGAGAAGAGGGTGATTAACCAGAAAGAGCAGAGAAGCAACAGACCAAGTCAAAAAATTAATAACAAAGGATGCCCAGCTGAGGAAGAGAGACAAATTTAGCTGTGTAAGTGGACAACATGCTGATAGGAAGTCATTTTAGTCACTGGTCCAGGACCCACTTCCTACTGGTCTCATATCAGACATTATTATCAGGATGAGGTCTAACCTGCTGTGTTAAAAGAGCATCAGCGCCCCTTCTTCTGTTTCTTACTCTCACCCCATTTGATGGTTCTCCTTATTCCTTATTCCTGTTCATTGTCTCCTCAGATTGGAGCCTTATGATGAAGAACACTAATCTTTGCATACTCTGAGGCCTAGCAAAATGTAGGTTTAAGTAGTGAATGAATGGACACTTGAATTAAAGAAATATTTAAGTATAACTTTTCCCCACAAATTCTTGTTGAGAAGGGTCTCATTTAATATGGGTTGGATAAGATTTAATATGCCAGGTTTTTAATCAAGAATTATAGCAGTCTGTGGCCTTTAGTTTTAGACCTAAGGGGTTAATTTGATATTTTGTACATTGGTAGTAATTTCAAATAGGGAAGGAAAAAAAAAAAAAAACCTAAGTAAAGTGCCCTTTGAATGAAACAGGTCCAGAAGATTGTGTATTTTTAATTAAAATATGCAATTAAGTTTTTAATTAAAGTATGCTGTTAAAAGCAATGTAGGTGGCTAGGGAGTGGCTGCTGCCCTGAATTACAGAGTTTGGGATGAATTGGCATTTACTGTGTTTCCCACAGTGTCACTTCAACACTAACAGAATCTTTTTCTGTTTAGCTTTTCTTCCTCTCAGCCCAGTACTGTTTGCATGGCCCCCTGTTCCTGCCAGGGCCTGCTCTGGGGTGTTTCAGTTTTGTGCTTCCAGCCATTAACCATGGTTTGAGCAGCGGGTGTGTTCGGAACTGCTCTTGTATCAGTTGCGTTTAGACATGGTTATCTATCACTTGTGAGGGAAGAGATTCTTTTCTGTGGCGTGTATGTTCAGTTAAAAAGCATGCAAATAAAAAAGACATCTACAACTTGGCTGGAATGTGGCATTAGTCCAGAGAGCTCCAGTGTTCCTGTGAGAATGGCTATATAACTGTCCATCCGAGTTGTTTCCCTAGTGAAGTTCTGGAGTCCTTGCCATACACAGGCTTGGATTAGTGGTTCCTAAACCCTGGAGAGATTCTGGACACAGGTAGCTTGGAAAGGCAGCTGGGGAGCATGGTGATGCTAGTTCTGCTTTTAAGAAATGTTTTTCTCATAATTTTGCTGGCTTTCATATATCAACTATAATTGGAATTTAACTGTGGAGCTTTGTAAGAGTTTTTCCCAAAAGCAATCTTTGTTTTGGGGGTAATTAATGCATGCGTTCTAAACTCAGAGTAACTTGGAACATTTTGGATGATATGGGAAAGGTGTTTGGTTCCAAAGCTTTCCCTGGTAGGTCCTGCTGGTGAGTAACTAGGGAATACAGGAATAGAAAGACGAGGTAGGTGCTAGTTCAGTAGTTTTTTTTCAGTAGGTTTTCCTTCCTTGGCGTTTGGTTAGCTATTACTTTTTTTTAAAAAATATGGACTTCTAGCCAGAAATACAGTATAAATAAGATAATTTTTAAAAAGCATAAAAATACATAAAAATAAAGAATAAACTGTTATTTGCCAGAACCCAGAGAAATGAGACAGTAGGCAACCAATAAATGAATTAATATTACACACATACGTACGAAGCCTGTAGAAAATGTGGTGAAGTTAGGCATGCAGAAGACGGCCTCCGTAGGCAGCCGTCAGTCTCCAAGCAGTGCCTGGCCTTGCTGCTTTATCACTTGTTTCTTAGGTTGTAGAACCTGATCACCAAGCTTCCAGTGCCACCCTCAACTTTACATGAAAACTGTGACTATCAAACATGATCACTGTAAGTTTATTACTGAGCAGTAGATTACCACAGGGATGAAAGGGGATAACGGGAGGGCACTGCCCATGCTTATGACGCCTTTGTATACCTGAGGCTCCAGTAAGTATTTGCTGACTAATTAATGCACTCTATGCTGAAAATCTGTAAAGTTCTTATTACTTTTGTACTTTTTTCTCATTTTTACTAATTCTTTAAGGACTTCATACCATATGTGTTGGTCATATTCACCTCTATTTCCAGACTCCCCCTAGATCAACACTCATTTCTCTACCCACCCAACTTAGTGCCTTTTTTTTTTTTTTTTTAAAAAAAAAGCTCATGTTTAGTCACCTGGGGTTTGTCTGACTTGAGCTCCTGCATTCCTGCTGTCACAGATGTAAATTTCTATGTGTAGCTGCCCTGCTGTGTTTGGAAAACACTTCTCTTGTAGTTCTCTCACTGCCTCTGGCTCTCACACTTTGTTCCCTCCCTTCCATAATGGTCCCTGAGCCCCAGAAGAGAGGGGCTGTTGTGGATGTCCCATTTAGGGCAGAGAATGCGGCACTCCCTTGTTCTCTGCACCTTCATCAATTGCAGACTTTGCTGTTACTCACAGTCTGCTGGAAGTAGAAGCTTCTCAGATAAGGGTTGTCTCTTGTACTAGTTCCCCAGCATTCTCGTTTGCTATGATAACAGTGGACAGAAAAATGTACTTTTAAGAATCAGACAGCCCTTACATTGTTTTATTGTTAATAGGGAAATTCACTTACCTTGAACACTTTCTGGTTGGCAGATGCCACTCTTCTCAATAAAACCAGGTCAGAAGATTTTTTTTTTGAACAAGAACAGGTTCTTTGGAGGTAAATGTGTGCTTAGGTTTAATCAATAGTAAGAATTTTATTCATCATAGCTAGCCAGATTGCATTGGGGATCAGGTCACATTTAAAGAATGGGCTTTTGAACAATGACCTTTATATCTTTGGTTTAAAAAAAAATGGCACCATTTAAGTTCTCTTGGTTTCATCTTCAAACCTTCCACCACCCATAGCAAGCTAGGAGCCAAGATTCCTCCTCACCTGGGGAACAGATCAACAGCAACACCTGGAGCAATCCGCTCCATGCACAACTTTGGGTTTAGAAGCATGACTGCCTAAGACCCACCTCAGGAGGCCCAAAATAGTAGGTAACGTGACAGCAGAGAAAAAGACCACCATGAAGCTCTTAAAAATACGACTGTAAAATGGTGTCTTCCCTGTGGAGACATTTTACATGCTCAGGCCCCCTTATAGCTTCCAGATGCTCTATATACCCTAAGACTCACTTTTCTTGGGTCATTGAGATGACTCAGCAAGACAGTGCAGTTTCTGCCAAACCCCATGACCTAAGCTCAATCCCTGGAACATATATATGGTGGGAGAGGAAGACAGGCTCATTCTTGCAAGTTGTACACACAGAGAAATAAATATTTAAAAAAGACCCCCCCCCAAGAGCAAAAAATCCACATTTCTCAAGATAGTTGTACCCCCATAACACTGAACTTTTGGAAAGCTGTTTTTGTGCTTCAAACCCTACTGATAAAATCAGGAATTTGGAGAGCAGGGTTCATTCTTTCCAAGATTTCTAAGTGATTCTAGTATATAGCTCAGGTTGAAACTGTTGCTGGTAGAAAATCTACCTGTAGAAAAGAGAATTGCATTCTTTTGATGCAGTTACCAGTTAATTTAATATTAGAGTAGTAGAGTAATAAAACTATTCAATACAGGGTTGTCTGTCTCTTCCTTTTCCATCGGATTTTAATATTTTCCTGATATGACTATGAGTGAATATGTTTAAACTCCTTACTGTGTAGTAAGGAGCATGTGTACTACTTTTCCGTATGTAATCTTTTTCTCAGATGTCCACTTTCTCAGTACTGAGGGTTGTCCGGCATTGTTTCAGGGCTCTAGCTGTGGAGGAATTATCTCCATTTTCAAAGTGAGAGAGGGAGCAGTTGCTTGGAAAGTTTGAGGAAGGTTTTCAACAGTCACACAGTTGGTAGCTAGTAGAGACAAGATTGGAATTCAAATGTCAGAGTCCAAATCCCATATTCATTCCATTATAAGGTGGTTTCTTGCTTAGATTCTTTTTGTCTTCTGCCAACTTGACTCCTATTCAAGGACAGTAGAGTTGCACTCCATACATGTACAGTAGACAAGTAAAAAATGCTTCTCAATTTGGCACAAATCTGAAGGCTTGAAATCCCATGCCTTGACATGTGACTATTTTTGTAGATTTATTTAATGTGCATGAATGTTTTGCCTGCACCGATGTATGCACAAATGTGCCTGATACATGTCTAAATCTGTAGTTAAATGTATGCATTTGTGGCTCTCCCTTCTCGTTCTTTGTTCTCTGAAGTGCTGATCTTCTGACGCAGCAAACTCTCTACCACTGCCTAATGCTCCAAGCCTTCCTCGCTGTTTTGTGGTGTTTTTGTTTACAGGAAACACAGTTTGGAAAGAGAAAATAGGTTAGCTCCTGTTTTCTCAAATTCTGATCATGGTCTCCAAAGCATATTCCCAAGTTCCCAGGTTAGGCCTTCTGTGTTTTTCTTATCATTAGCAAGGAAGTCACACATTGGAGTAACCGGAGTGGCTGTCTATAATACCAACATGCAGTTCTTGGGGGACCCATTAAGAACAAATTCCCCACTTTCTTATGATACTGCTAGAGAGCCAGGGTTTTAAGAAAGCATTTGTACTTTCCAGGAAATGTCTGCTGTCTAATCATTTTATTTGTGTCTCCTGTCTCCTCTCCAATGGAGAGATTTTGATTCAACTGAACCTTTGATTTCTGTGAGCCACCTGATATAGGCCTGTGTTGTAGTACTTATCCATCCATGGTACCTCCATGTTTTCTAACAGAGAACCACTGAGTGGAAGGTTAGATGGCCAGCTGATGGGGCCACCACCATGGCAACAAGCAAGAGTTGTTTGGATGTGTAATTCTTTTTGTGTTTTGCTGTTTACCTTTTTCCTTTTCTCATCATCATGTATGCTATCCTTTATGTCATTCGTTGCTTGTTTTGCTGTATTCCATTTTTAGATCAGAATAATACCTAGAGAAAGTTCCATTTCATTTGTCTAAAGAAATGCCCTTCTAAAATTGTGTGTGTGAATGTGCATATTTGTAGGTACATGCATGTGGTCAAACATCGTTTAATGACATCTCAATTTGAAATGTGCTGTTAGTCCATTTTGTCATGTATGACCATTACAGGTGGTCTCTCATGCAAGGCCAATGTGCAAATTTTTATATAGCACAACTTTTTAAATGCATATGGTTAAATGCATAGTAGAAATTATATTTAACAGTAATAGCCATCATCATCAAGTGTTGATGTACAAACTGTATATAACTACATTCTCATATGACCAGTTCAGTATATTTGTTTACATTAGTACTATCATAGGTGCATGACTGTGAATTGTGCTATGAGGTCACCATAGTGATGATGTCACTAGGTGATGGGAATGTTTCAGTTTAATTAGATTCTAATGAGAATACCATTGTATATGCAGCACATCATTGACCAAAATGTCATTATGTAGCATATTCCTATACACACAAATCATTTTTTCAACTTTACTGTCTGTAGTAACTGTAGTTTTGAAGTGTGGTAATGCGTCAGTCCGAGTCATAAAACACTGACAGATTCTTGGTTGCTGTTGCCATCTTCCATCTCCTAGGTGAGGAAAGTGAAGCTCATGGTTTTTTCTGTTTCTTCTGGAGTTCAGCAAAGAGGTACACCCAGTTCTGGGGCTGCTACCATGCCCTGGATTGGGATGTGATGTATGATGGGATGGTCTGGGCCTGTGTGCTTGCTTAAACAGCACTGCTTGCTGAGTTCTAATGATATTTCTATTTACAAATGACCAGAGCCTGTGCTAAAAGCAAAGTCACCTCTTGTCAGTGGGTTTGAACTAACATGCCTTTCCCCTTCCCTCTCTTTAGGGCAGAGCTTAGGTTATGGCTTTGTGAACTACATTGACCCCAAGGATGCAGAGAAAGCTATCAACACTCTGAATGGATTGAGACTTCAAACCAAAACAATAAAAGTATGTTCACATTTTTTTCTTCAATTTACTTATAGAATAAGAGTTATTTATTTATTTGTTTTTAAATTAAAAGTTTATTTGTACTATTTTTTTTAATTTGGTGCCCATAAGCCTGTGACTTGTACCATATAATATTTTTGTGCTTATTGAACAAAGGAGGCTATTTTAATATTGTATATAGACACTTATATTAGCAGAAAGAGCAACAATGCCCTCAGATATATACTGTATAAAGCCCCCTAAATTAAGTCCTCATAGAGAGAATCCTTGAACTATCACTGGAGGGATTGTTGAACTTGTCTAAACAGCAGTAATTAGAGTTGTTTTCTAAGCAAGTAAGACTCTGCCATGTCTTTGTACCCTGCCCTTGACACAGACTGTGACTGTGCTACCATGTATGTAGATGGGTCATAGTGTCACTGAATGCAGCCCTTTTTCATAGATACCAAAACTTAAATTTCATACATTCTTACTTTTTCCAGTTTAACATTCAAAACTATTTGTGGTTTCACCCAAGCAAACTGGGTCTGGTGTTTGTGTTTTGCTTGACTCAGAC
The DNA here is from genome assembly GCA_019843815.1 of Montemys delectorum. NCBI lineage: Eukaryota > Metazoa > Chordata > Mammalia > Rodentia > Muridae > Montemys > Montemys delectorum. Next base: position 6,724 of record JADRCD010221372.1, read on the forward strand.
CTAGCAGCTTTCCGAGGAGATAGACTTTCTGCAAGCTTCTGTGTCACACAGGTCCTGTTTACTTTGAAGATGTACAATACGTTATTTTATGGATAGTTTTCTGCAGGGTTATATTTTGAAATCCTTACCTCAATTCTCTGGATAAGAAGTTGATCCAGTTTTAAGCATAGGTCTCATTTTCCTTAGCAAATAAAAGTGATGTTGCCTCTGGCAAATCTAGCCCATGTCATCAATTCACTCCCTTCTGCCCAGTGTGAGCATCTCACATCAATCATGGTGCACGCTCTTGCTGAATTTAGGTGTAGCTCCCAAGTATATTTCAAAATAGTGTTCCAGACTATCTCTATCAATTGACTCAAGTTGGAACCTATTTTCTATCCATGATTTAAGAAGCCAGCCTACGCTATAGCCTAAGAGGTAAGAAGTTAGTCAAGACTGACTGGCATCCATCTTGCTTACAGACTTGACTAGAAGATTTTTTTTTTTTTTTTTTTTGAGGGATCTTGAAGTGCAGTGTCATCTTCATGCTTAAAGTAACTTCTCTTAGGATTGACAGTTAAGGTGATTTGTTAACCCTGGGTCGTTTTGACACCTCATTCTTTTTATATTTAAGAAAAATGTCTGTCAGTGCTTTTTGTCTAAAGGAAATGCATGTTGGTCTCCAAATGGGAGATGTGAGATGTCCAAGAATTCTGGGTGTTTCTAGTAATGAGACTGTCTAAGGAGAAAATGTACCTTACAGTCAGAAAAGGAACTGCTTATTGTGGAATCGGAATACTAAAAAGAATCTTAGAGAAGTTTAAGATGACAAAGACTTAAGTTGGTTTTTATCTTTTTTTTTTTTTTTTAATCTGAATTGCTTTTTCCTCCTAACTCTTCACACTTGCCCGCTTAATCTTTCCTCATGTCAAATGTTCAGTCTTTTAATAGTGATGATAATACGCCTTTAATAATGATGCCCACTACCTAGCTCTCCTCAGGCTGTCTTATGTGTTCTGTGTCCTATGGATTTTTGTAGGCTTCCTCTTCCTTAACTAAAATGATCAGCAATCCTGAAAATCAATTGCTGTTAGTGCTGACAGCCCAAGTTGTTGTTAAAAAGAAAATGAAATGTGATTGGGCTGGCTCATCTCAGCAGATGACCCTTTCCCCCCCGCACCAGAAATAATCACCCTTATTTCATTCTTAGTGAGTCACTCCTTTTACCATACATACTGCACGCTGTAAGATCCTGAAAAAGGTAGAAATGCAGAGGAAGCAGGCCAACATAAGATACATGTACTCAGCCTTTACAGAAACTATTGATGACAGCTGCTCCCTACTGCCAGTGGTCCAGCCTTCTCTCCTCAGGCCCAGTTGCTTGGGCTGAATGTGTAAGCAAGGACAGTAATGCTTTGTGGCTTTTATACTGTGACATCTGCAACTTGAGACTTTCTGAAATTTAGGAGGGGTGATGGGCTACTTCTTTCCCTGCCCCCATTTGGTTCTTGCAAAAATATCAGATAACAGCTGGTATCCTCAGTTTGGCCCAGATTTCTCTTGAGAGGCAAAGCAGATCATTCTTCAGAAGTAGATTGTACAATTTTTGCCTGTATTTGTATTTTTTCTTTTTTTCCTATTAGACAGGTTTTTGCATTCTTATTATGAAATCTCAACTGTATCTTTTCTTGTATTCGCTGTTTTCTGGGTGATCTGGAATCTACGCTTTAATCCTGGTGGTGGCTGTCAGACTGATCTTAACAATTCTCACTGCTCTGAGAGCCCTTCTGCCTTTAGCTGCTCCCCTGCTAGGTTGTTCCAACTCAGGGTGAGTTATCCTGTGTTTGAACTCCATGTTGTCTATCCACAAGAAACCACAGAAGACTGGGGATCAGCATGATCCGGATGTAGTTTAAACTCGCACACTACTCTGCGGTAAGTGTGGAGACCTTGGACTCACACAGGTTAGCCACAGTTGCATAGTTGCAGACAGCAGTAACTCTAGTAAATCTAATACCCCACCAACGCACTTGCTATTACACCATGCTTTTCTTTAGAGGAAAATATCTACTTTGTATATAGTTGCTTATATATGATGTTTAAGATTCTCAAATATTGGTTTTTGTTCTGTTTTCCAAGCCACCCACCGTATCAGTATGGCTTTGGTAAATTCCTGATTATTTTTCTTTTAGTATTGGACTAGTGGTTGAAGTACTATGAAAGAAGGTTTATCAGCCCAGTAGGGCTTTGTGTAATAGTTGAAATGTCAAATGACATGTATTTGCTATTTCTTCAGTGAGTTAAATTCCCTCCAGCCCCATGAGAATCTAAGATATTTGTTACATTGATGTGTGAGGAGTGATTTAGATGCACATGTTCCAGAACCAGAACTGTATTAGATGAGTGACCCCAGGGGATCAGCAATCTGCATGGCAGTGAGCTTCCCTTTTTGAATGAGTGGTTATCTGCAGAGTTGTGGCTTTGCATACACAGTTCAGTTTGTCTTGTAGCCTCTACTTCAATCAGCCTTTGTGGTCAATTCTATTAGGCAGCGTAAAGTGTATGTCACCTTGAGTATGTTAGGTAAGTGGTCTGCATTGTAGCTTACAGTTCAGATTTCACCTTCAGGAAGAGCAGCTTAGAGTCAGGAAGTCCAAAGATGTCACTTCAGGTTAGCATGGTGTCGCTTTATTTCAAGCAACACTGATATATGCATAGCCTTTAATGTCATTAATCATGTTTCTGGATCGTTCTATGCTTCCTAGGGAAATGTGTTTGCAACATCCCTTGCTAGTAACAAGTGATGGATTTGTCAGCAGCATGGGGCTTGCTAACCCCTGCCCGTATTGTCCCTTATATTGACATAGTAGATAGCAGGTGCCTGATCCCAGATGTTAATGTCTTACCGTAGCAAGGGTAGGGAAAAGATACAGTTTCTATGCAGCTCAAACAGCAGAGCTCCAAAATATTCTGAGGGCAGTATAAGAAATTCTATGCTGACTAAAACTCCACCCATAGAGTACACATGGGTGGACTCATGGCTCCAGCAGCATGCTTATAGCAGAGCATGGCCAAGCCAGTCATCAATGGGAGGAGAGGCCCTTGGCCCTGTGAAGGTTCTATGCCCCAGTGTAGGGGAATGCCAGGGGGTAGGATGGTGAGCAGGGGCAGCGGGGAGGGAACAGGGGATTGTTTTATTTTTTGTTTTGTTTTTTTTCCTTTTCTTTCTTTCTTTTTTTTTTTTTTTTGTTATTTTATTTTATTTTTATTTTTTGGAGGGGAACCTTGGAAAGGAGATTTTGTAAATAAGAAAACATCTAATTAAAAAAAAAAAAAAAAGAAATTCCATGCTGGTGTGATGGTATCTTTTGTCAGTAGCCCTCCGTTGCCTGTGAGAACTGACTGTGGCCTTCTCAGGAGCTCGGGGCTTGTTGACTGCTGGTCTTCATGTGCTTTGCTGACTCCTTTTTAAGGAACCTTATGTATAGAAATGATGTGAATAGTGTGCAGCACACACAGTTTAAAGTCAGTATATTAGTCCTTTTGTCTAGATTATTGTATCAGACATCAACTCATGAGTAGGAGAAAAATGACTATAAAGTAAAACCAGTCATTTCTGAAGTGTATTCTCTTGTGCACAGTGATACAAACTACTGATTCAGCTTATCTCCCACCTTCTGAATCAGTAGGGTGTATGAAACTTTATTTTCCAGAACAGGAGCTCTGTCACTGGAACATAACTGCATATTATTGTTAGGTACTATTCCAGAAACCAGCCTCTGTGTCCGAAGTCTATGGAAATATGGATGGAAGTATGGAAGTACCACCGTGTATTCTTTCTTTTTACCATAATTATCTAAGCATGTTATTAACTATTATCTAGAAATATGGAATATCCTTATTAAAATAATTAAATTACATATGGAAAGAAATGCCACCCAAACCACTGTGTGTGTTTGTGTGTACAAGTGTATATAGTGGTGCTGGTGGTGGTACTGTTGCTGCTGCTGCTGGTGGTGGTGGTGGTGGGTGGTGTGTGTGTGTGTGTATGTGTGTGTGTGAGAGAGAGAGAGACAGAGAGACAGAGAGAATATGAGAGAGAGAATATGAGAAAATGAAAGGTTGAAGCTGACTCAAGATATCATGCTCAATCTACTAGTCCCTGTGTTTATTGAGCCTGAGTCTCTCATTGAACTCAGACCTTGATAATTTGGCTACTCTTGCTAGCTAATTTGCCTCTTGAGTGCTGGAATTACAGGTGGCCTCTGTGCCTAACCAGCTTTTTAGGTGGATTTTAGGAAATCCAAACTTAAGTTGTTATCTCCCATCTTTCCAGTAGAGAGTTAGATAGTTATTTGAGAGTCCGCAGAGGGCAGTGATTTTCCATTCTTTGGCTATCATTTTCTAGTTGCTGGAATGGAAGTGAGCTCATTCAGTGTGTAGTGGGGAACAGGTCCCCAGCTCTCTTATGGTCCTTCCAGCTGCCACTTAGTGAACCATGGTGTGGGTTGATGGTGGCATTCTCAGTGGTGGACTGAATCTGTCTTCCTCCTGAGGAAGATGATGTGTCATTCTGTTCTCTAGGCATGCTTTCCAGAAACAACATGGCCTCGGGAGATGGCTCTGCTTATATGTGTGTGAAGTCTAGCTTAGAGACTGCTGGCAGTTTTTCCTTCATAACCAGCCTAAAGAACTTAAAGCTTTTATAGCTTGGAGTGAAAGGGTTAGCAAATGTTTGAGTCCACCTGTCTAAAGGTGAGGGAGAGGACGTGAAAGTCATACTTGAACATTGGCATTGGTTTAGGAAATCAATTGCTATTTCTGCTGTGTTTGCTGTTGTGTATTTGCTTGTATTTGATTTATGGTGGGGTTTGCTTGGGAACTTAATAAAGTCTAGCTGCCCAGAACTTTGAATCATTTGACCAGCTGGTCTTTTTAGTACCTAACAGGAAGAAGCTCCTGAAAGCACTGGAATAATAGTCCTATGTATGTGGTTTGGGTTTTAAACTAATGATGAGAGGAAAATCTGAGTCCGATTCACAGGGTCAGAAAATGGCATCCTGAACAGACCTTTTAGTCCACCTTCCATCCCTTTTATAGAAGTATACCTCGGTAGAGGCATTTTCATAAGGTCTTGCTAGCTGTGGCTGCTCTGATTTCTGACTGCTTATGGGCAAGGTTGTGTTGTGTTTTGTTTAATTTATGAGCTAGGAAAGCTGGTTCTTGATTTTTTTTTTTTTTGGCCTGATCTGAGCAGCTGGTTAGGTAGAGTTAGGTACTAACTTCAAGGAGTCCATCATTCCTTCTTTGCCATGCCTGCTTCTCATCTTAATGTCCCAGGACTCTTTAAAAATAACTTGTGAATGAACTGTAACAATCTCTGAGAGGCAAGTCCTTATTCTCTTTCACGGATAAATTGGAGCCCAAAATAAAACCTATTTTGGGGGGGGGGGGGTGCGAGAAAAATATTAAAAAATTGCGAGCATGAGTGGGGGAGGGAGGGAGAGAGAGAGAGAGAGAGAGAGAGAGAGAGAGAGAGAGAGAGAGTGTGTGTGTGTGTGTGTGTGTGTGTGTGTGTACGTGTATGCATAGTCATGATTTGGGGTTTAATCCTTCCTGCTCAGGCTCTGGGGTAGCTAATGGTGATCCCTCAGGCGAGTGACAAGAAAGAAGCAAAACTGGACTATATCCTAGAAATAGATAATTCAGAAACATGGTTTCACATGAGTGTTTTAGCTGTCTGAATTTAGAACCTTGATGTTCATGCCTGTTGTATTCTTACAGCCCTCAGTACAACAGGAATTTTATGATTTCACAGTTTCCGAGGCCCTGGCCAGGCTATGGGGCTCCTGGAAATCTTGGGATCAATAGACTTACTTTAACTTCTACAATTTTGCATTTGTTGGTGATTTATGTCCCTCTAAATGCATCAAAGTCGTAACATGGGAATTGTCTCATTCAGAAACTAACAGTAGAAGATGGCTCTGATTTTTATAAGTTCTCCAGGAAATCCTAACAAACAAGGTCCAGGCTTCGAACATTGTGAATTTTAAAGCTTTCTGATAAGGGATTTCCAGAACTTTTGTAGTTCCACGGAATCACTAGGATGAGGTGGTTGACAAAACACAGACTTATAGTTAGCATGAGTTACTACTGATCTGATCACTAGCAGACCCAGGCCAAGGAGAATACTACTCAAACAGCTGCCATGAGTGGTTCCTAGGTGGAGGCCTCATCTAAGAAGCCTGAGTTAGAGAGCCTTTATAACTCACGTTTGGGTATACTCATGCTTATTTCCAAATAAATATTGATGCAAATAACAAGACCTCTATTATGATTATGTTAAATAATCTTCACAGTAGAGCAATGTGCATTCAGTAAATAAAATGCTGGATTTAATGAAGAAACAATAAATGTTTTCCCCTACATAGTTACCTTTTTTTCAGAGTATGTTTTAGATCATCTGGTGCTTCACAAGTAAAATAACATTGTTTCTTGTGTCTCCTTTGTGGTTGTTTTGGGGCCCATGAACTTACATGAGTCTTCTTGGTGGTCAGTGGAGATGCTATTGTTATAAAAGATAATTTTGTAATTCTTTATAAGGTCTTATCACCTGCACCTGTCCCTGTCTGTTCAACCTTCCTTAGTGTCTATTCTTTTTTAACCTTTTTGCATAGGCCTCCCCCTAAATGGCAGTTTGTTACATTATTATAAAAACTAAACAAAAAACCAAAAAAAAAAAAAAAACCAGAAAACAAAAAAAAGTAACATGCTATAAATAGTTTTTAAAGAAAGCATTTGTTATCTGCAACCTTAATTTAGGAACATTTGACCTGTAAATGGAATGTTGTCCTGCAGCCACAGTGACATGAAAGCAGTAGACAGGTTTGCCAAAAGCCTGCTCAGATTTGTAAGAATTTGTCAAAAACAAACAATACTTTAGTGTTCTCACTAAGCAGTGTCTTGAGGGAATTGTGAAGTTCGTGTTGTCTGCAAACCACCCGTCTACAAAGTCAAGTGAACTGTGAAGGTGAAGGTTACCACCACCTCTCACCTGTGTACTTTGTTCTCCGAGTCTTAGAGAACATTGATCCACCAGCAGCAAAGGGGATACTGTTCGGAGGGTTAATTATAGCTAGTGAGTGTTACTGATGCTATCAATCAGTGAGACCAGAGGAAAGGGCTTGGTGCCAGAACCTTCTGTGTAATTAAATACCACAGGACAGGATTCTGAAGATGAAGTCAGGTCTGAAGAGGGCAATTTATCTTAAAACAAAGACGAAGATGGCTCACTCCCTTTTTCACTATCCTCTTCTTAAGTTTCTGGAGATGTTCCATGAATGTCTGTGATGCCATCTCTTTATTTTGTCCTGTGAAGGTTGTCATGCTTTCTATAAAACCTCTCTTGTAAAATCTTTATAACTGCCATGAGACCAGCTTTAGGAGTACAGTAATTATTTTTGTTAAAGTGCTTTGGGGGAATATATGTAGCTCAGGTGTCTAATAGACATTTGGAGAATGGAGGATCTTATCTTTGAATGAAACCATTAGTCTTGCAAATAAGTTCATTTAAAGAAAGCTTTCCCATGGTTATTCTCCAATGTGTGATCATGTTGAGAGTGAGAACATTATCTTACTGTTTCAGGTTATTCCCCATAGGTATTGAGTACATTTCTCACAGTCGTATAACTTCAATCATCTCTACAAAACACATGTTGGAGAACTTCCCAAAGCTCCATGGGAAACACTTCATATTTTTAGATCAACTTCCCTCTCATCATGCCACATGCATGTCTTCCTCAACACAAATTCTCATGTTGTCATATTTAAAGGCAAAGTATTGTAGACAAGTCCAGAATGTCTCCTGCAACTGATGGGAGAGTTCTGTTCCTTCATTTGATTATTGTTATTTTAAATGGTTATACAGTTTGTACTGATGGAGGCTTACTACAGACATACAACCCTTGGGGAAAAATAGTTTTGTAATTTATTAACATGAAAATTTGTGTACATGTACCCCAAAAGTCCCCAAACATTGTCTCAGGTGTTATATGATTTACTTAATATGAAGGGGCTGAAGTTATATTTATTTTTAAAAATGTACTTACTACTTTTGTACATTCAGATACTTTTTATCTGCAAGAAATGAATGTGTGTCTCCAGGAAGGGGTCATGCATACTTCACAGCCTGCATATAGTGGTCCGAGGACCTTAATGCTAATAATAGTACTACTTGAGGTTTTCTTCCATCAATTGGGCATGTCCATACTGGTTACGTTTTTACTTGCTTTTTACATGCAGAAATACTTTAGAAACTTGGAAGTCATTATTCTGTTGTGTCTCAGGAATGTCTTTGTCACATACACCCTGTTGTTACTAACATGGAAGGTCCTTGTTATGGTATTTGCCTATATAGTCAAGGAGAAACAACAGTAAAGGGGCCGGAATTCTATTCCAGCTACCATACCTGAGAAAATAGAAACATTTGAATCCTCTTTTTAAACTGCCATGCATGGATGGAATTGGTTCCACTTAACCATGCTTAGTGTCATGTTCAGAGGCTAAGTTTATGCTGTATGTGAAAGGAAGGTCCATTTGTTATTGCTGCAGTTGCTAGTTTGCTTGGCACAATCCTTACAGCCAGTATGCTTTTGTTTTTCTTTGGACATTCCACGTGTTCTTAGTATTATCTATCATTAATGGTGTCTTCTGATCATTCATTTTAAGTTGGAGCTAAGGTCAATTGCCTTGACTTCTACTCAGTGAAATTTGAAACTGCTGTGAGACTGAGAAGCCTCCTTAGCATAAACAACCAGTTGTCTTTTAAATGGTTCGTGATTTTCAAATGAGCAGAAGCACTTGATATAGGAGAGGTTGCAGTGTAGGTAGGTTTCAGTTGGTGGAATGTCAAGAGCCTTCATTTTCCTTTTTTTAATTCTGCTGGCTTGCCTCCAAAAATTAGATTATTTTTCACACATAATCTAAATAAATCTTGGGCATTAGTAGTAGAAGAAATTCTGTACTTGTACTAGCCAAATCATTCACTTTGGTGTGTTTCATATTTTTAAAATGCCCTTTAAGCAGTGGTGCATGCCTTTAATCCCAGCACTTGGGAGGCAGAGGCATGCGGATCTCTGAGTTCGAAGCCAACCAGGTTACAGAATAGTTCCAGGAGAGTCAAACCTACACAAAGACAAACACTCTCAAAAAGCCAATCAATTGATCGATCAATTAATCTTTAAACTTGATGATGGTGGTGATGATGATGATGAGGAGGAGGAGGAGGAGGAGGAGGAGGAGGAGGAGTGCATACACATGGAGGTCAGGGACAACTGTGTGGAGTGTGTTCTCCCCTTCTGCCTTTATGTGAATTTCAGTGGTTGCAGCACTCATTAAGACTGAATGACAAGTGCTTACGCTGAGCCCTCTCATCATCCATGTTTCATAGTTCTTATATATACATAAGAGAATATTTAATTTTTCAAAGCAAAGTTCCATAGCTTCTTAGAGTGTCTCTTCAGGTATCTCCTTGGCAACGGCTGCTCATTCTCTTGTTGATTGTCATTTCACTAGATATTTGTGAGTTCAAAGGCCATGTTTCAACAACTAGTATAATGAAAAAGCACACAGATAGAAAAGTCACATCTCTGAATGAAATATCTGTATCTCTTCTCTGTGTTTTTAGACAAGCTACATTTGTTCTTGTTGTTTCTCTGTTTTTTTCTAGACAGGGTTGCTCTCTGAAGCTGTGGCTGTCCTAGAACTCATTCTGTAGACCAGGCCAGCCTTGAACTCAGAGATCTGCCGGCCTCTACCCCCAGAGAGCTGGGATTAAAGGCTTGCGCCACCACTGCTCAGTGCACAGTTGTTTTTTCTAAGGGAACTTAGAATCAAATGATCTCTGTTGTCTTTTTTATTCCCGCACCCTAACTTCACCAATACCATATTATTCTGTTGAGCATTCTTTCCTTCAGGTATTTAAATCCTCAATTTTAAAAGCTAAAACTTCCTATTAAACATGGTTAATAGAATTTTTCAGTCTCTTCTGTTGATAACACTTGCTTGACTTTTGGTATTCCATATCAGATTCGTGGCTTCTGCTACCCTTTAAAAAAAAATGTTTTGCCGGGCTGTGGTGGCACCTGCCTTTAATCCCAGCACTTGGGAGGCAGAGGCAGTCAGATTTCTGAGTTCAAGGACAGCCAGGGCTACACAGAGAAAAACTCTGTCTCCAAAAACAAAACAAAACAAAAAAATGTTTTATAACCTCTATGTTAGTCCATGATGATCGCATAGTCTTCACCACAACAAATGTGTGGCTGACAGCAGTGCATGCAAAGTAGTATGGTGGTTCTTTCCGTATTTCAAGGAGTTATGTCACCAACAAGGCAGGGTGATAGTAGCTATGCCCTTTTCGGTCCACTTTTAGGAGCAGCACAGTCAGTGTACTGTGGATATAGGCAGAGTCCTGGGATTCAGCCTACAGTGGACAGGACTGGCAAGCACTGGCTTCATGGAGTAGTAAGATAGATGTCTGCAAGAAGTTGGAAATGACTGGAACATAGGCAAGTTAAAGCAGCAGCTTTTATTTAACAGAGGGAAGCAGGCGAGCAAGCCTAGGGAAACTGTAGGTTATTTGAATTTATATAGAAAAAGTAGACAGTGCCCTAAGCATCAAGTTTCAAGAAATGTTAGGTTCCTCTAAAAGCCATAGGAAGTGCTCCAGGCATTTTAAACAGGGAATAACACCATCCAAAAAAAAAAAAAAAAAAGTATTCCATGGTATCTCTGAACTCACTTGAATTAAAGCAATGTTATTAATCAAAACACTGATCGAACCTGTTTGAAGTGAAACTTGAAATTCTATTTCCCCCCCCATAGTCGTGTTTTCTAATTTCTGCATCTTGGAATATTAAAAGTTAAGTACACTAATATATAAACTTTCATAAGCCTTTTGCTAGAAGAGATTGCTTCCTTTGGTCCCATCCTCTTTACTGGAGACAGTCTTTATTGTGCAGTGTTCTCTCACCTTCTTGGGTTGGCCACTCATGGGAAAGCATGCCTTTCCTGAGAAGGTAATCTAGAACTATGATATGCATATGGCTTGGTGTGTTCCAAAACATGCTCCTGGTAGTGTTTTGCATATGGAAGCTGATCAAAGCACACTTCTTCCCTTTGGGCACATTTTAAGGCCTGTGGCCTGAATTGTGTTCGGAGGCTGAATCCCTCTGCGCATGTTCTGAGCCCCCTCAGGAGGAAGCTGTGCAGCAGCCAACTGTGGAGTCAGGAAGCTGTGCTGGGGCCTTTGCTTCCACTTAGCGTACTGAGAGCCAACTTGTATTTAGTGGTAGTCACTTTTTCAGAGAGTAACAATCAGGCTTTTGCTTTATGATATGAATAGCAATTAACTTGCCGTGTAAATGGGCATAATTACGACCTTTCCCACTCTTTTAAGTTAGAAGAAATTGGATTAGGCTTTTACAAAAATGTCTAAAGTGGCAAGTATCTAATTTCCAAGTTTAGTGTTTGTAGTTCTGGGTCAGTAGTTGACAAATGATAAAAGCTGTTCATTGGTGATCTTGTCAGTGGGTAACTTTTCAGATGTTCAAAATTTAAAAAGAAACCAATTGCTTTGTTCATTTGTGGATCGTGCCACTTTAATCTGTCAGTATTAAAGTCACTATTTCTGATATTCCCATTGATGAATCAGAGACAGGGCAGTAGTACTTTTGGACAGAATCATTTCAGATGGACTTCTGTAGAATGCATAGTGTTCTAATATATTAAGCTTCACGTTTAATGAAATACCAATTCTTACCCATAAGATATTAAAAGTTTCTTTTAATTTTGAATATTTTAATTTCTTTTGATAGCATACTCCTAGTATACATGTTACTCATCCTTGCATGCTTAATGTGTTACTCATCCTTGTATGTTTAATGAGTTATAGCTCATGATGAAGAAATGGACTTTTAATTACAAAGAATATAGTGTATTTTAGAGTATTCCAATTTTGAGTCCTAATTACTTTGATAAGCTTGTTTTTTTTTGTTTTTTTATTTTCTCTGTCCAGTGTAGTCTCATTTGTGAAGAGTGCTTTGGGAAAGCCATTGGCTAAAGGGTCTCTCTGCCTGCTGCTTCTCCCTCCCTCCTTCCCTCAAGGAGCCTCAGTATTGCTTGTCTTAGTTTATTATATCACTTGTAGGCTTGTGAGAACTTCCAGAATAAACCTGAGTTTTAAATTGCTATCTTGGAAGCAGATTGGTGTTCAGTTTTTGTACTCCCTGTATCATCTTTAAATATTTAAATTGCAGACGCTCTGGCTGCCTCTTAAATTAGATCCTTCACTTAGTAGTTTTGACATTTCATAACCTTGCTCCTCAGGCATTAAATATTCACCTGTTTAAATGGCAGTGAAAATTTAAAATACAGACCCATATATTAATCAGTGACTGTAGATGGTGTTTACTGAGGGAAGAAACTATTGGCCCCACCAGACACATACTACAGATCTCATGGCATTGAAGTATTTCTACAGAATTCATCGTGTAAAGAAAGCCCTCTTGAGCCTTCTCTGAGGGAATTTAGTTGTAAAGAGCCGCAAGGGTATTTAACACTTTGAAGATGTGTTCCCACATCTTCAGTCCCAGAGTTGTTTGTAGGCGAGTATTGATGCAAGGCTTCCATAGAACTCCAAGTCCACAGGAAAATCAGAGTGGTGGCCATTGCTGATAATTACTAGGTAGAGAGATTGGACTGGTAACAGATTTAAATCCCCAAGGTGATCGTCCTCATCTCTCTGTAAGGCTTCCCACTGTGGTCTAAAGTGTACTTCTTATTTATAATCCTCTGAGATTGAAGAACTGTTTACCTTTTCTTGGAAGGCAGGATGTTGTTGACAGTGATATCCCTGACCAAGTAGAGGAAAGGGGGCTGCTTTAATTCTAAGACTTACAGATGTAGGATTCAACCTGGTGCATTTTGGGAGAAGGGTCAGCCCAAGTGCACCTTGTTATACTTCCTGGAAATTCCTTTGGGTAGTGTCCTTTATCTATGGAACAGAATGTAATAAAACTTATTTTAATTATGATAAGCAGTTTCTACAGTTAATCTCAACTAGAGACCACAATTTTTAGGGAAAGCTTCTTTGAAATACATTAATGCATGTGACATAAAAATAACTGGTTTAGTGACATCTTTTCTGCTATCTTTGCTTAGTTTGTATGTGTGCTTTAAGAAACAGGCCAGAGTTTCTTAAAAAATCTGAACTTTTACACCAAGTGAACTGACAGGCTAGTTCCCATAGTGGGATACTGTGAAAGAAAGCTGGACCAGGAGAAAAAAATGCAGGGAGCCAGGGAGATCACTTGGTGAGTGCAGAACTCAGCACCAGCTGTGTTTGACCTTAAGCATGAGATTTGCCTTATCTTTACCTCTTCTGTTGGCCATAATCTATTCTTTTATTTGTGTGTCCTGCCTGCCGTACAAGAAAGTCAAAGGCACAGAATGAAGACTCTATTTGATTATGCTTTGTAACTGGTAAAAACCTAAGCCTGAATGTGACTTCATTGGTGAACAGTTGTTTGTTACCAGTTCTTTGACAGCATTTTAGAAAACGTTCTTTTAACATGACTAGGAGATAAAGAAATATTATGAATTTAGATTTGTGTATTAAGCTTGGTACAAACCAAGGGATCCACAAGGCTGAGGCAGGAGGATTGCTTTAAGTGTGAGGTGAGCCTGGAGTATATAGTGAGTCCCAAGCCAGCCTGAGCTAGAGTGAGGTCCTATCTCAAAAGCCAAACTAAACAATGGCAAAAGCAAGCAAGCACACAAAAGAATGGATACTGAGGGGAGGACCTGATCCCAGAATGCTTTCAGTTTTTACAGAATCACTAAATATAAGCCCTTTATTCTAAATATACTTCAGGATAACTTAAAACACTTCACCCACACATGTCTGAAATGTACAAAGCAGTGAATGTCACTGCATGAGTAAATGACTCTGGAAAGCTGAGATGGATTCAGTTACTCTAAACTTGGTTATGGAGGTCTTTCTGGACATATACCGATGTACGTAGAGGTAAATAATATTTATAACACAGCCACCCTAATTTTTAGACTCTTAAAAATCCCACACATGCTAAAGGGTACTTATTTATTCCTAAGAACTACTTTTAAAAGGTAAAATTATGTGGTTTATGTGGTATAATAGGATTAGGGACTTTGTCTCAAGTTAACAGGGTAATAGAGTGAACCTAGTTTTGAACCCAGGCTCACTGATTGGAGAATTGTCAGCTTTCATCCCTGTGACACTCCCTGCATTATGCTAAGCTGGAGCCTCCTGCCTGCCTCTCCTTGCTTTATCACTCACTGAGAAGGCATAAATGCTTATGCTTGCCCTGTAGCCCATGGTGAGTGGCTCTCACAAAGAGAGCCCTTCAGTCACATAGTCTACAGCAGAATGACTGCTGACTGGCTCCCTGCTATAGAAATAAAGCCATGAAATCCTCAATATGGAAGTGGGCCAAGTGCTGGATTGTATAGCTTCCTTAGACAATTGCAAATCAGTCTAGAAAAGAGCCTTGGTATTAATGTATTCTCACCACTAGATTCAAACATGCTTCAGAGTCTATGGTGTCATAGGTACACAAGTCCCAAGGCTAGATTTTATTACTTGAAGTTTTCCTTTTTTATTTTGTATTTATAAGTCTCCATTACAACATAGCTAGATATAGAGAGAAAAGAGTATATGTGAATATTTTCTCTTTGCTACTGTCCCAGATTCCTTTATGGAGGCCAGGACAGTATAATGTGACTTTCAAATAAGCCCTCGGAACAGCATCTGCATTTCCAGTTGTTAGCGAGCAAACTGATTAAATAAAGGCAGGAGTATTATAAGCCCTGTTGGGGCAAGGGTAAAAGAAACCAAGAACTTCATAAATTAATATAAAAGCTGGCCAGGGTTTTCTTTTTGTTTTATTTCCTAGAAATATTTTTAAAAAGTAATAAAGGTCTGCAGACATAAACCGAAAAGAAAATGATTGATGCTTTTTTTTAATATGCTAGTTTTGATAAAAAGATTCGAAATTGTAGTAGTAAACCTGATTAAAGGTAGTTATTACTAGGTAAGGTGACTAGGCTGAAGTAATCAGACTATGCTAGTCTTAGCAAGTCAATCCCAGAGTTGGAGGTTTTGGTTTCTTTTAATAGATATGTAGAAGACAGGCTGGGTTACAAAATTTCTGTCCACGCAGTTGGCTAGCCCTGAAGAGATCACGGGTAAGCCAAAGGGAGCATGATTGAAAATCACTTGGACCCACAGCTGTCTAGGTAATGTTTATATGATATGGGCAAAGCAGGTATGAATTTCAGGTCCAATGAGATGATAGACTGCGTCACAAATGCTCTGGCCCAGTTTGTTGTGGACTCATGCAGTCATTAAGGTACTAGGTAGGCTTTGTTTATTATGTATTTTTGCTTTGGCCATGTGCTAGTCATTGGCTAAATGCTTAGGATCCAGTGATGAGCCAGACTTTATATTAGTGAAGATTATAAACTAATACAGTTGTTTTGTCTGCCATCTTGTACAATTTGGGATTCTTTTATTAAAAGACTTCTTCAGTGTCAGGGGATTCTAGGAGCCTGAGGAGATGAACAACTCCAAGGAAAATGTTTTCCATGCATCACAGGGCTGATAATACATATAACTCACAGATCACACACACTGTGGCAGCATGCACCAGATTCATGTGTTCAAGCTAGAGAATACCCCAACATGGAGAAAGGTAAATAAAGCACAAAGTCCCACCTCCAACCAAGAGCAACTTGTAATTGATACTTGCTGTGAGCAGGAAAATCCTTTTTATTCAATGGAGTGGCACTGGGTATATCAACCACACTTCAGGGCAGTTTCGGGGGTATTGGCTAACACAAAAAGGACTCCGTTTATATTTGTGGGCTTTTCTGTTGGATGTGTAGGGAGAGGGGAAAGAATATGATGAAAATATATGATACAAAACTTTAAAAAAATAAAGGAGATTTTTTTTTTTTTGAAAGAGCATTAACTAGCAGATGAAGACAGTGAAACACTCTGGGTATAAAAAAGGTGGTTATGAAAACTTATGGATGCGAAGACTATGGATTGTGCCTCCTCCTGTATGTAAATCTCCAGGAGTTCATGTGAGAATGGCATTGACATAAGTGATGAGTCCTTCCCTGATAAGAGCTACATATTGTTAAATGGATGCCACCATCTACAGAGATGTAGAGGACAGAAAAAAAGTCATAAAAATATATCCGATGAGTTAAAAATAGATACACTTGGGATGATTGCTCCCAAATCTCTTGCCTCTTCGTTGCCACCACTAGGACAACTTACTTCCACTGTCCGTGCTTTGTGCCACTGGTCTGGCTTGAGACCTCATGGAGACCATAGGAGTGGCTCTTCTCTCCTCCTCACACAGAGAAATGGCATTCCTCCTTTTCTGATCCCCTGTCCTCAGTCAACCGATAGCACTCACTGGTATTAAGGCAGTGCTTGCTTTCTGCCCCTTGTGAAGCAGTTGTGGAGGTTTCTTGAAAGGAGTGAGAATACCAGTGTGCTTAACCTTATTCCCCTTTTCAGGTTTCCTATGCTCGCCCAAGTTCAGCTTCTATCAGAGATGCAAACTTATATGTCAGTGGGCTTCCAAAAACCATGACCCAGAAGGAGCTGGAGCAGCTGTTTTCACAGTATGGGCGCATCATTACTTCTCGAATTCTTGTCGACCAGGTCACTGGTAAGTAGGCAGTGGTACTGGACGGTCTTGTGCTCCCTGACGGGCAGATTGTGAAATATTCTGTCTCCTCACACAGCAGTCTTGCCTCTAGAACACATCAAAGGTATATGTGGGCCAGAAAATGCAATTTTCTGCTGGAATTGTTCATAAATATGCATGGACAGAAATAGATTGTGGAGTGGAGTGAGCGAGCTTGAGTCATTTCCACCCCGAAGGTGCAGGTTTGAAGCCTGTTTCATGGCTTGTAATAAATTTATAGATGCTATAATCTTCATTTTCAAGCCTCTGTGTGAAAAAAGCCCCTATCCCCCTTATAAACAATCTTATTTTTGTGAAAAGCAAAATTTACTGCAGCAGTATGCAGCTGGTTCTCTGAGCAAGGATGAGGCTGAATCTACTCTGGTAATTGCTGTGAAGGCAGTTTTCCAGAACTCTGCTGTGCCGTAGAGGCATCTGTAAGAGGATGAGATTTTGAGTGGTAGCCGTTTGTTTTATGCCTAATGTAACTTTTGACCAAATGAAATGAGAATAAGATGTTCATTAGAACTTTGTGCATAAGGACCATTTCTGCCAACACCGTTAGCTAACGGAAAGCTGGTGATATGGAGTGGATTACAGAGGTTTAAAATAAGATACACATAGTTTTTTTTCCTCTATTATAAAAGCAATACCTGTCCTTTTCAGAACATTTTAAAACTGAAGAAACATGGAAGAGAGGGAGCGGAAAGTTACCTGGGGTGCCTTATTTCCAAGCTACTCATATTGCAATATGGTGTATTACAGTGTGTGAGTTTTTATTGTAAAGAAAGGAGCAGATTAATTCTAGAATAAAACCAGGCCACATTTTTAATCTTCAAGTGGAGATCAGTTTGGTTGTGAATCTGAGCAGAGCAGTGTAGGCTTTTCCATTCTGTGCTGTTAATTGCCTTCACAGGAAGTGCTTTTCATAGACTTCTGGCGAAAGAAGCAGCAGTGTATACACTTCCTGGGAGAGTGGCCTGTAGATTGTGCTGCTGTGAGAAAGTCTGAGAGTGTAGACGACTGCATTAGCTGCAGTAACTATCCCAGAATCCTGATGCGTTCTGCACACTGGTGTATTGCACACACTGTTTGTTAATGGGGCAAAATAGAAACCCAAGCATAACAGATCAAACAGAATTTATTCTAAGCAATAATTCTTACCTCCTTGTTCATAGCATTAACTTTTTTAAAAAAGAATTTGGTTCTTAATGAGAAATTGGTGGATTGAGAATAAACTTCATGTATGTAACATGGAAATTGTGTCTCTTCCTAATAATGGCCCTTCCAGTAAAGGGTGATGGGTAAATGGACTTAATATTTCCTGAGTGTGGCCTATCAGCAGCCTGTTGGAACTTTGCTAGAACTACAATTTCTGGGGTCCTACCCCAAATGTAGTCAATCCTGAGGATAGACATTTTACACCTCCCAGTCCCCCACATACTTTAAGGAGCCTCACCTGTGTGGATGACACTTTTAAACCTGTGCTTTCCTAATGGAGCAGACACGAATTTTAGTATTTTATTTTCTTTTGCTCTGTGTGTACATGTTCTGTTTTGTCCCCCCCCCCCTTTTTGTTTTTTCTTCTTCTTTTTTTGAAATTCAAGCTCTCACTCAGTGATCAAGCTGCCAGGCTGGCATCTCACACTTGGAGCAAACTTCTTTAGCCTGCTGAGTGATGGAAATACGTTAGCTAGCTACAATGTTCGTTCTCAATAGGAGCCTGTAGAGAGATGAAAGGGAAAGGATGTATTTGTAGTCAGTTCTTCTTCATATTTACAACTTTCAAGAAAAACATACCCTTTTCCTGAAGTGGAAAAAGTAAAGCTCAGCAGCTTTGGTATTCAGCCTTCAGGTGTTGACCATGTATGATGTGTGTGGCTTAAGTAGAAAAGGTGAAGTGACAGCATACCAGATGAAGCATACATGGAGACAGTGCCTGGCTACCTTAGACAAGTCTGAGCCTTATCTGGGTTCACTTGTAAGACCGTGCATTTCTGTTTGAGAGGGTGCTCTAGGTCTCCTCAGCAGCCCCTCCATTCTTCATTGGCCCCCTTTGAATTATCTATACTTTCCTACCTACGAGTCTAAAGTGTGGTCCTGTGAGGACCTGGCTGGTTGCCAAG
>JADRCD010221373.1:0-88905 GCA_019843815.1 Montemys delectorum
ACAGGGCTTGAAAAAGAATGTCATGCTCCAAACTTTTTCATCCTTGGCCCTTGATGCCTAGATCTAAAACACCATGTCTTAGCAGCAGCCAGACCCTGGTAGGCAGTCTAGGACCTAGGTTTAGTTCCACTTGCTTTAAAGAAGGACATATGGACTCTGGGTTAGATGGAAATGGGTTTTGTGGCATGAATTCCTTCTTGAGGCTCTGCTAGACATACTGATGATTTTCAGTCCCTATACACATCTGGGAGCCAGCCACAAATGCAGACAAGTGTTCTCTCCCGTGGCCTAGCACAGGTGTTGTATAGTCAGAGCAGCAAGGAGAGTTTGTCTCTGTTGTTAGATGATATTTAGAGTTTCAGAATTTAACACCAGAGAAGAATGAGTTCCTTGCTAGAAATGATGCTGTTGTAACTTCCCTTGTGATGATGTGATATCAATGTAATTGTTCCTCTAGTAGTATGTTATTAGTACAATGATTCCTCCTCATTTTACACAGTGTGTTCCAAGATCCCAGCTGGATGCCTGGCATCACATATAAGTAGCCGTCCCAGTAGAAGTATGCCTTTTCCTACCCATATAAACCTGTGAGAAATTTTGTTATGCATTGTAAGAGATTTAACAAAAGTAGTAAAGTAGGAGAGGTATAAGTATATCAAAATTGCCATTTTTAACTAATGAATTGTTTTGGGAATTCTTCACTTAATATTTTCACATCACACTAACCATTAGTAATTGAACTCAAAGAGTGCAAACTTACAAGTCAGGAAAAGGTACTATATGGCTGTATTAGATATGTATGTGTATGAATTTTGACTGGTCAGGCTGTTGGTAATTCTATCATTCAAGGGATGCAAAAAGTAGCTCTTTGTATTTACTTCATATACAGCTTATAACGTACAGTTCACCAAGCTCCTATCTCCTATGTTTTACTTGCTGCTGTGGTGTCGAAGAACACAGGGAGTCAGGCTTTGGAAATAAAATCTCAAGAATCAAATCTTGCCTTTCCCCTTTGTTAGATATGAACACAAGTTGCTTGATTTCTCCTTGGTCTCCTTGTCTGTACAATGAGGATGTTAGTAGTGGCTGACTTGCAGAGTTCTTAAAAGGATCATAAAAATCAAGGATGCTAGGACTCAACATGGTAACCTGAGAAATCTTTTTGTCCATTAAGTAGGAAACACATGAGCATTATTGTTCCATACTACGATATTTAGCTACCTAATTTTATTTTGTTTTTGAGACAGGATTGTAGTAGCCAAGGCAGGTTACAGACTTGCTGTATAGTCAAGGATGACACTGAAACTGCTCAGCCTGATGTGCCAACTCCCCTGAGTTATATTTATAGATATACACCATTATGCCCTTACTATCCTGCTAGGTCAGCACCTTGCCTCCTTTCCACCCCCAGCTCTTACTCTTACTTTAAAGTTTAAAAGTGAGATATCCAACATTCCAAAAGGAATCATGATTTGCTCATTGACTACTATCTCATTAAAGGCAAAATTAAACAGCAAACTAGGCCTATGATAGTTTACTCAAGGAAATATTGGTGAACAGGGTGGTTTCAGCAACTTTGGCCTCATTAGCCCTGTGGCTAATAAGCTCAGCTCAAAGCACCAACATTCAGTGTGTGACATTTACTTTCTGTTGACAGAGGATGGTGGAGTCTGGCTGTGTGCTTTAGCAAGAAGCCATGTCTTCTAGGAGTTTGGGGACATCAGAAGGTAGAAGAGAAAAATTCAAAGTGTCATAAATTTCTGTATTTTCAGGCTAAAATCTCAACTATAACTTTAAAAAAAAAAAGTTCATGGTAACATTTGGTTTTCTCCAGAATATTAAATAGCATTACTTTAATATAACCACAAATAACTACTTTTCTATTGTACAAAAAAAATCTAGATTATTGGTGTATATGAGCAGGCAGTGAACATTTCTGAGCATTGCTGGTTGTCTGTTTTGTCTGTGACTGTTATTAGACACAGCTGGGGAAGCTAGGTAATTGGCAGTTATAGGTTTAGAGTTTTCAGCTCTGTGGTGAGAGTCAAAAGTAATGGGAAAAGCAGGGTATGATCTAACATGTCCTAAAACCAAACTGAGGGCTGCAAGTGAAAAGCAAGTGGTGTGGACTTGAGTGGTTAAAGCATTTCCTGGTTGTCAGAAGATTTTCATCCCCAGGGAAGTTGTTTTGTAAGAAAAGGAGAAAAATACGTTCATGAGGGAAGCATGCGTGACAGGAACCCCACACAAGATTTTCAGTGCTTCGAAAGCCAGTGTTTCATTATTGAGGAACCCTTCATGGGTAGCATAATTAAAATCCAGTCTTGGAAGAGGCTGATCAGTGGCTTGAGTTCAGTTGGTGAGGGCTGGCTGCAAGCCATCTGGGTACCCAGAAGTCCAGGTCAGGTCAGTCCTGTCATCCTGGTTGTAGACTGAATCTTGTTGCCAGTATAATAAAATGGGGGCAGTAGCTTTTACATTCTCTCTCTCTCTCTCTCTCTCTCTCTCTCTCTCTCTCTCTCTCTCTCTCTCTCTCTCTCTCTCTCTCTCTCTCTCCCCGCCCCCCATTGCCTATTAGTGGCTACGGTATAGAGAACAGCTGTTTCCTCTGGCTTTGTCTCACTAATGTCGAGCCTCCTAAGAAGTCAGAAAGCAGGAAACAATCTCCTCTATGGCTGTGGTTTTAATCCTTCCTAATGCTAAGACTCTTTAATGTGTTTCCTCATATTATAGTGACCTCCAACCATAAAATTATTTTCATTGCTACTTCGTAACTATAATTTTGCTACTGTGATGGATCATAATGTAAATATTTTTAGAGATAGAAGTTTGTCAAAGGGGTTGTGACCCACAAATTGAGAACCACTCTCTATGGGAAAATTAGTTCTTATTTAAAAAGAATTAAGTACTCTGAATTTGAGGACGAAACATTTTCTTTTTCATCTCATGTATGGAAAATTGATTATTTGGCCCAATTTCTGGGACAAGTGCTTTGAGGTGGATTCTGAAAGTCCTCATTGTGTGGTGATATTCTCTTCTAAAAGACACTATCAGGGAAATGGCTTGACCCAGTGTGGACTGTCTCTCTCCATAGATCCAACTTGGCTGTCCTACAATTTAATTTTAGCACTAGTATTTCTCCAAAGTTGATGCTCCTATTCATTTGAAAAGCTTAAATGTGAAAGAAATTCTTCCATGAACAACACTAGGAAGATGGAATATAATTCAGGACAAATTTGTGCCTTTTGCTTCAGTTGCAGTTTCTTCTCCCCTACTCCCACTTCCTTACATCTATCTATCTATCAGTTGTAAGGGACTGAAAACCTGAACTGGCTGATTAAATGGAAATGTATTGGATCACATAATTAAAGTGTCCAAGGAAACTACCTGACCTCAGATGTATCTTGATCAAGAGACTCAAGACTCAGCATCTCCTTTTCTGCTTCTGCATTCGTCTTTCCCTGCTAAAGCATAGGCATGAACTCAGGCATGAAGCTGGCATTAATGAGTTGTGTCTTTTCAGTCCATTGAAGAAGTGCCCTTGGAGATGATTGTGGGACCCCTGCTACTCTTCTCTCTCACTTCTTATTCATGAAGCCAGCAGCTTTTAGGCAATGACTGCTAGTCATCTGAGACCCTGATGCAACTGCTTGTGGATGGAAAGTTCTAGAAGTGTGAAGTCAGATAAACCTTTTCTCTTTTTAAGCTCATTATCTCTGGTATTTGTGAGATAGAACTATAATGACCACAGCTTCCACCATATTTCTGTTCTCAAGGTAGAATGCAAATCAGGTGAAATGTTAAGGAAGAGCTAAATATAGGATCCCATTTACTAAAGGTTTGCTGCATAACCTGATAGAACCTACTATCTATTGATATCACTTATGTAGTAGAACTGTCCTTCTGCTATGTGAGAAAGCTGCTAGATCACCTCCATGATATGTGTGAAGCCACTGTGGTTAAAAAAGCCCCTGCATTGTTTCCCCCAAGTGACCATAGATAACACCAGGTTAGCATTTTGCACACACCATTCCATCTGCTTTCTGCTGGTGTAGATTACTATTAATTATCACTTCACAGAGTATTAGCCAAGAGTTATCATGATGCAATAATGATATGAAGCCACAAAGATAAAATGCTCTAATTAGGCAGGAAAGTTGAGGGGTAAGCAGTTTTAGAGTGGGTTTAGCTTCCTCATATGCTTGCATGTAATTTGAAATACTGACTGCTTATTTAACATACTTCCTCTAAGTGTATTTTAAGATTTCACATTTATTCCTTTAATTGCACACTTTAATGAACTACAAACTAATGTAAGTTCTACAGGAAATAGAATTGTAATCCATTGTGGTTCTCTCTCTCTCTCTCTCTCTCTCTCTCTCTCTCTCTCTCTCACACACACACACACACACACACACACACACACAGAATTTCCTGAAAGCAGACAAACAGAGATCTTATTTGGGAGATTTTTACTCTTTTACTTATGACTCCAAAGATGACCTTGTTCACCAAAGATATGAGGAAAATATAGAAAATCAATGTAGAAAAATAAAATTACTTGTGGTTAAATTTATATATTTTCTGATGGCATTTAGAAAATTACCGTGAAAACAAGCTTTCATAAAAAAATGAGAATCTCCAGTTGCTTCTCATGAAAGGTTAAAGAGGACCATGATATAAAACAAGCTTGTGTGAAGGCTTTCTCCCTTCTCCATTCCCAGGCCCATTTTTCTACTATCTCAGAGGCAACCCTCCCTCCCCCGGTTTTCTCCCAGGCAAAACCCCACTGATGGGAGATGTTTCTGTCATCTGTCTGTCTGTCATTCTGTCTGTCTATTTGTATCTATCTCTAATATATCTGTGAGAAGGAGACGCTATTTGGTATGTGGGAAGCTGTGCAAAATTATTGAAAATAAAGCTATGTGAACTACTAGGAGATAGGAAGCAAGCATGACAGTCAAAAGTGCCAAGGCCCCAGATACGATGCCCTGTGAACACATATTTGGTGCAGATCTACTTATCTGAATGGACAAAACCAAGTTTTGCTATGTTGGAATTATTGACTTTGAAATAAAATTTTTCAATAAAATA
Organism: Montemys delectorum; assembly: GCA_019843815.1. Lineage (NCBI taxonomy): Eukaryota > Metazoa > Chordata > Mammalia > Rodentia > Muridae > Montemys > Montemys delectorum. The sequence continues at coordinate 5,095 of JADRCD010221373.1, forward strand.
GAAGACTCTGTTTTTTTTCCTGGTTTATTTGTTTTGAGCCAGAGCCCCACTGTTATCTAGAACTCCTAACAATGCTCCTGTAACAGTTTTAGATTATAGTCATCTTTCAGAATCTCAGATTCTGAAAAGGCACAGGCTTACAAGTCCCTGCAGTACAGTTACTCTTGTGCCTTGTGGTCCACTGTAGGACTTCTTATTATAGAAAAAGAATATAAACTTGGCCTGAGTATAAAAGACCTGTGTCTCTGTCCAAGCAGAATGGAAACGTAGTCCTTGCTTCGTCTCCCAGGTACTAGCAGAGCTTAGAATCAAGGTTCAGTGTGTGGGAGAAGTGTGTCATGCCCTCCCAGAAGAGTTAAAGTGGCTTAATTGGGGCTGTGTACCATGTTCTTAATGCTTTCGTGGAAACTGCCAATTCCAGCTGTCCATGCCATAATGATGTCTGCTAGTCTTGGGGCAAAGAGACTGGATTTAGAATACAAAAGTCTGGTTTTGTTAAAAGGAAGATATTGGATGGCAGAGAAAAATCACCCAATAACCATTTTCCTTCATTTTCAAGTGTGTCATTCCTCCCAACTACCATGAAACCCCTCAAAGCTTGACCTAAGACAAAAGCCCTCGTCATTATACATAACTAGGGTTTCTGAAAATAGAACTGATCTAAATATGCTTATACCACTTATTCCTGTTTAACAACTGAAAATTACTGCCAGCCCAGGCAGGAGAATATTTAAGTTGCTTTTGTTTTTAGTACTTTGATCCCATTTTTTCCCACAGTAGGGTCTTCCCAACACATTCCATTCTTCCATTTTGAAATGACATCCTCCCTGCTCTACTGATTTAACTGTTCTTTACAGAAGCAATTCTGCAGTTCTTTTCTCCCAAGGATCTTTGAAATCCTTTTGTACACATGCAGTTATTTCAGCAAATTCACCTTCTTCAGTACTGGTATGATAGCTCAATGTGCAAAGCACTGGCTATGCATTTGAGGACCTGAGTATGAATCTCCAGATGCCATGTAAAACCGAACATGGTAACTTCCCAGTGTTGTTTTGGTGTAATGGAAGTCATGAGAATCGCCAGAAGTTTGTAAGCTATATTGTTCTCAGCAGCAAGCAACATACAGACCTAGTCTCAAACAAGGTAGGAGAAGAAGACTGACACCTGATGCTGTTCCCTGACCTCCACATGACCAGACATGAACCCATGAACACACATGCTTCATACATACATACAAATGCACAAATTAATCTACCTCAATAGATTGTATATGTCTCTACTGTTTATTTGAGGACATTTGGTACATTGAGTATGCAACAAAACAGGACCAAAAAATACCCAAATAAATAAATCATAAATATATATATATATGTGTGTGTGTGTGTGTATGTGTGTGTGTGTGTATGTATGTGTGTGTGTATATGTGTGTGTGTCTGTGTGTGTGCGTGCATACCTGTGTGGCACATGCATGTGTGCTGGCTGGCTAGCTGAAGGGAATGGGGCTAGAATATTATTATGATATTTGAATATAGGTTTATTTATTTTTTAAAAAATATCACATTTTCATATTTTGGTTTATTTGATCATTCTATACATGAATCAACAAAGGATTCTTTCAAGGCTTAAGGGATTAAAAATACCAAAGGATAGATAAGTAGGATAGTAATTCATGAAGCTTCTTAAATTTTTAATCCTACTTTTAAAAGGTAAAGGCAGATATGTTCTCAAGCTGTTTCTGCATTTGTAACGAAGATAACTTTGGAATATTCAGCCCTGAAGGCGGCCTGCATGGTCTCTTATTAGGGATCGGAGGCCAGCTGGTAGGTTCTTAGTCTCTGTTCTTTCCAGATTTCTAGTAGTCAGAGCCTTACAATTTTTTACTCAAAAAGCGCATCTGCATTGCCTCTAAACCTCCCAAATGTGTGAAATAATTACCCAGGAGACAAAAGAGGAGGACTCCTAGGGGCAAATACCCACTCTGGGTCTGCATGAGGCATAATTCTGTAAGGGTCAGATTGTGACTTGTCCCCCTTTCAAAATAGTTCAACTTGCATTATTAAAATGCACCATAAGGTGCCTTTGTATAGAAAATTGAAAAAAAAAATAGAACTTGAGATGGCCCAGACATCTCTAGCACCCCAAATTTTGCATTTTCCTTGAAACATCCCTATGCTTTGAAGAGTATAAGTAGGCCATGGAGAGAAATGCCTGATGTGAATTTCTTCTAATAGCCCCACACTCTTCTTTCAAATGACTACAAAAGCAATTCAGCAATTTTTTTGTGCCAGATTGATGAAACAAAAAAACTGCATATTAAGCTTTCCTGATTAATTAAAGGCACTGAAGAAAGAGTCATCTCGGCTCAAGTTTATGAAAACAAATAATGCAGGGAGATGAGCTGGCAGAATAAAGCTGGACTATGCTGCCTGTTCACTCAGGCTACATTCACACTAAGTATTGTTGCACAGTGAAAAATGTAAAAAAAAAACCAAAAAAACAAAAAAAACAGCTAATTACTAAGGGGGTCTCAAAAGGCAAGAGACTCAGAAGATATGGACTGTCATTTCAAGCCTATAAAACAAGCAATATAATCTAATAAATACATCCTCTCTGGCTCTGATTCTTCACCTTCTTCAAAGCCAATCTTATTTATATTTATACCAGGTGAATGATGATCCAGGTCACCACATAAAGTAGCTGGCATGATGAAACCCTTATAAGGTTTCAGGGGAAACAAAACAAAACAAAACAAAAAACGTCTACTGGAGTACTTTCTTATACCCAGAGTCCCCTGGTCTCTGGGGGAGATCTAGCCACTACCTACCATCTTAGTGATACAGCCCAGGAAATGATTCTTTATCTAAAATCTCTGTTGTAGATGGGAAAGAAAGGTTAAGAGTTGAGGAGAAGATGCTGCTGCCAGAACTGTAATCTTTCCTTGTTTTAAACCATCCTTTCATCCGTGAGGTATTCTAGAATGTGAGCAGGACAATTGGTTGCTGCTTATTTTGTTCCCTGTATGTTGCCTACAGTGATGCTAATAAAAATATGCACACCTGGCCTTAGTTTTGTGGAAAAGCTGATTCTGAGTTTTCCCAAGATATTACCTATGACTATAAATCAAATACTTAATTTGCTATATTTTTATTAGCATCACCCTAGGCAATGCACAGGGAACAAGGAGAAATATACATTTCAATTTCTTTCCTCTTCCTCCCATTTTTCTGTGTCAAGCTCTTCTTCACCTTCATCCTTGTTCTCTTCCTCTCTTCTCCTCTCCATCCCCCTTGCTTTGTCTCCCTGGTTGTGGTGACATTAAGGGGGCAAGACTGCATTAATTCATCATAGATATCAAGTGCACTTTATCTTGACACTTTAGTTCTAACCATGGAGAACTGAGAATTGAAATGTTCTAAGTCTAGACTCTAGATATAGTTGGAGAGTAATCTGGGGTCAGTTGGCAATGCCTTTTAAGGGTGTATACCACATTTATTCTTTTAAATAGACTCCTTCCAATTTCAAAGATATTTTATTTTCTGGATACTTATTTTAAGTCCTAACTTAGATACCTCATAGCTTAGTGACCCTTACTCCTTGACATGGGAAATACCATAGACAGACATATCCATAACAGATAATGTACTCTTTAGCTAACTACAAATTATGAGAATGGGTATTCAAACAAGAGTAAGAACTGCTTTATTTCCTCGGAATGGTAGTTTTCATGATAGTTACATCTAAGTCTTTTTGCAAGTTACATGGTTTATTATTTTTCTCTGTGAGTGCAAAAATTTATTTAAGGCAGCAGATGATGAGACACAGATTTTAAAAATAACCCTCTATGTCCAGAGCTTTGGAAAGCAGCCCCTTACATGACCAATGTAGATATAAGGTGGAATTCTGTCCCATTTGGAAGACAGAGCACTCTGTGTTTGAAATGGAGATCATCTGGTCTCTGCTGGGCACATTTGAAGTCACTGATGCCAGTTCAGTCCCCATGTGGGTGAATTAATATGGTAGTCCTTTTCATGTCTTGAAGCTTTACACAAAACTCAGCTGTCAGAGTGAGAACAGGTAAGTCTGCAGTGCCTCTGGGCACATCCACCGCAGGGAAGATGTCCCCAAAGAGTGCTGTGAGACCCAACCTACTCGTCCGTGAGAGAAACTACTATCACACATCTGATTGTTCTGTTCATGACTCTAGTATGTTGGGTCAGAGACTTTAATGTTGGTGACCCTGCTCTAACTCTTAAAATTAAGAGACTTCTTTGAAGCTGAAACTGTGAGCTAGTTTATAATGTAGCACCTACAACAATCTGCTTTTACCTAGTCCAATTATGTTAGGTACTAAATAAGAAGACCATATTCTTATTCCCATCCCTTAGTATACTCCCAACATCTAGAAAAATACATATAATAGGAGCTAGTAAACACTTGATTAACAAATGAATGTATGCTTTGGTAAATGGCAGTTAATCATGTCAGACATGGCTGTGTGCCTTGGCTACATCCTCTGGGACGAAAGTTCATGAACTTGTGGTGGCTATTGTATAACAGGTGCCTTCTCTACATGGCAGAGCTTTCTGTCACTGATGCAACAAGCAGACCTAAAGTGCTGTACTATAAAAGCTGCCTTCAGCCAATGGCACAGGGAATTTGGAGATGAAGTTCCCACGCTTTCTTCCTCTAAGTGAGGAAAATCTGTAATGTGTTTTATGCAGTCTCCCAGCGGCACTCAGTGGTACCTTAGCTACTGTGAAAAGTAACCTAAACACAAAGACACCTCACAGTAGCTTTCTTTTCTCTCCTGGAGTATTTTTCTTCCCCTCCTAATGATACTTCCTGGAATCATTTCTCAGACAATGCATTTGAACTCATATTCACATCTTGGAATCTGCTATGGGAGAACTCTGTCTAAAAGGCACTCATAGTAAAGTCAGAAGGAACCAGAAGAGTGCCTGGTATTTCCGCAGTTACAACTGAAAAGTAAATTTCTTGTAGTCCATACAGCTATTAATGTATGCAGTCTTGTTGTATGGGTTGATTATGTGGTTAACTTGTAGGGTGCTTGCTTAGCATTCTCGAGGCTTTGAATTCAATCCCCAGTACCATACAAACACATACCTCCCCTACTAATAGTGGTTAATTAAGAACATGCTACTTAATAAGAGATAAAGAACTATTCATATGAAATGTCAAGCAGTCTTCCTAAAGTTTTCATATGGTACAGATTCAATTGAGCACAATACACATACCGAATCTTTGACCTTTTATCTCAATATGTGGTGGCTCTGTTGATATCAATCTACCCAGCATCCTTTCCTTGCTAGGCAATCATTGTTATAATAGTAAGTCAGTCTTCTTTGGCTCCTGGGGTAATACAGCCAAGTCTTTTGAGGAATAGAGGGCTCTTCTGGACAAATGGTTCTTCCTTGGTTCCCCCCAACGACCAGTTATTACTAGGTAGAACACTCTGAGACTACCTTCCCAAGGTAGATTTTTATCTTTAGTGTGGGAGAACTAAACCCCACACAGCCTGTTCCTGTCCTGTTGATTTTTTCTGGGATGTGTTTATAAGGAACAATAAATGTAGGCTTCTTTAATAACTTCATATATTACTCTTCTTTCTTATAGACTATAACTCACTAATAGGAATCTCTGGATTTGGTAATAATGCTAGTACTATTCAGAAGCCATTGAAGTGTGTTAAAATCAGTCACACCATACTGGGACCATGGCTGACGTCCTAGTGTGGCCCTGTGCCTTCCTGTATGTAGTGTGACAAAATAGCCATGAGACCATTTAAAATACTATTTATAAGATTTTTAATTTAAAATATGTATTATTTGTATGTATATGTGATTTGTATATAGGGATACACACACACACACACACACACACACACACATACACACATACACACACACATACACACACACACACACCATGGCATACATATGAAAGCCAGAGGACAGCCTTAGAATGTGGTTCTCTTCTTTTACCTTTATAAGAGTCACAGAGCTGGCATTATTGAAGTGTCTGGCTTTCAAAGGCTTCGCCCACTGAGCCATGTCACTAGCCTGGATGTAGTATCTGTGATCAGCCATTGGGACTTACCATAACATCTTCCCATGCTTTAAGAATTTGTCTACTCTAAGAATTTGTCTACTCTGGAGGTGAAACACAGCATCCTAGAAGCAGACAATAAGAGCAAGTATTCACTCTGAAGCAATTCCAATGTTATTGAGTTACTGACATGCTCTTCATTTTGGCTAAGTTAGGTTTTCCTAAGTCTTCTGTCTACCAAATTGCCACAAGCCTTGATTTTTTCCCTCTATACATAGTCAGGGAACAGCAAAATACTTTCTTTTCTGTATTTCCACTCAACATGTGAACAAGCCCTTTTCTTGATCCCAAAAACTACAAATTACAAGTCAAATGTTCATTTGTTTTTCTTTTTCTAAACTTTCCTTTAGAACCTTGATATTGAGGGAACTTATTTAGTCTTTGCTTAAAGATTCTAATAGGATTTATGTCACATCAACTTTGTTCTCTTCTCTACAAGAAAAGAGGCCCATCCTGTAGTATTTACTCAGCTAATGCAATGTAAAGAGCTTTGTTTGGATAGTCCATTTATCTCACTGTGCTGGCACCAGAGAGAAGCATGCCCAGTGGTACTCAGCAGTCATAGAATACCTTCTCAAAAAGATGTGAGGTCAACTGAGTTTTAATCCCAAATCAATACTGGGCTTTTTTTGCTGACCCTGGCAAGAATGTAAACTAATAGATACCTTGAATCCTGTGAGATTTTATTGCTCCCTTTCATAAAATATAATTTAAAATTAACCGCATCAGGCTTTTTCTTGAGTTCTGGAAAATGATTAATGTTCATTCCAGAGCTGAAGGTCTTTGAGTTCATATAAAGTTAATTTCATATATTTGGGCCATTTCACATTAAATACCTTGTTGTTTAATGTCATTATTCAGCCATTTATCAGGCCAGAAACTCCACAAGAACAATTCATTATCTAGGACATCTCTTTGCCATAATGTGTAGATCTTTCGATTTGTTCTTTACTCCGGAACAGAGGAAATGTGGGCCAGGTGTCAGGTACAGGCATGTTATGTATAGGTTAGGTAATTTAGCTGGACACTGCCACTGTGGGAGTCTGGGTGTAATGAAAGGATTTTTCAAGTCCCCACCGATGGCCTACTTATTTGTAGCATAGAATCAGAGAGCACAGTTCAAGGACAGCAGTAGAATTTGGATATTAAATCTGTCACAGTGTAGGTGGCCCATTTTCATGAGGCCATTAGCCTTCTGTTAACATAGCAAGGGAATCATATGACCTAGCACCTAAAAAGAACACTTAAAATGAAAAATATTAAGTCCTCCTATCTTAGTGACAGTGGTACTTGGTTCATATATGGAAATTTTAATCTAGGGAGAGTAAAGTTTAAAATAAATTCATCTGGATTTAGGAATAAAGTCTAAAGAATAGTATTCTGCTAGGCTCTGCTCCCATGAAATGTTCTGAGGATTTTTATTCAGTAACAGAAAAGAAATTGACTTTGTTTTACATAACTGAACAATTTCAAATTAATTTAACCATAGAAATTTTTGGTGGTGATTGTGGTGGGATCTTTTTTTTTCTGTACTTGCTTATATAGAACAGTTGAAATTATGAATATTTGTCTAAAGATATATAGGTAACTAAAATTTTCAAGAGAAAATATTGTTACTTGCAAGATTGGAAGAATTTCAGATTCATGGTACTATACTCAATTTTAGTGCACACTAGAAAAACAGTGTCTTTGTTCATTCAGCTGCTGTAATATAAAATCATAAAAAATGGTGTTTTATACTTAACAGGTGTATTGCTCATAGATTTGAAAGATGAGAAGTCTAAGATCACAATATCTTGGTGTTGGTATCAATCACCTTAGGGTCCACTCCTGTTGTATGAAGCTTCTCACATCCTCATATGGAGGATCATGAGGAAGTGATGGGCAGGAATGCTGAGCTTCTGTGGCAGCAGGCTTATCTCTGCCTCCAGGTACCTACTTTTATAAGAGTTGAAGGATCTCTTGTCAGTCTTTCAGTTAAATTCCTTGGCCTGAGGTGAGGCTTCGTCACAGAGTAATTGGGGAATTAACACTCAGGAAAGTGTCTGCATTCAGGACAGTCATTGATAGAGCTGAACTGTGGAGTTCATTCAGTGATCTGGGTTTGGTTCTTTTAGATTATGTCAAACAATGAGAGAGAGAGAGAGAGAGAGAGAGAGAGAGAGAGAGAGAGAGAGAGAGAGAGGTTGTGGGGTTTTTTTGGTTGTCCTACTTTGAGCTCCTGGGCAGGCCAAGCTTCCAATCACCTGCCAAGGGAATCTTTGGATCTGCAGATAAACACACACACACACACACACACACACACACACACACACACACATATACACACCAGTTAACCTTAAAATGCCTTGGCTACTCTCTCCCTACCTATTCAATTTTGTACTTGAAGTCTTAGCCAGAGCAATTAGACAACAAAAGGAGATCAAAAGGATATGAATTGGAAAGGAAGAAGTCAAATTGTCACTATTTGCTGATGATATGATAGTATACTTAAGTGACCCCAAAAATTCCATCAGAGAGCTCCTAAACCTGATAAACAACTTCAGCAAAATAGCTGGATATAAAATGAACTCAAGCAAATCAGTGGCCTTCCTCTACACAAAGGATAAACAGGCTGAGAAAGAAATTATGGAAACAACACCCTTCACAATAGTCACAAATAATATAAAATACCTTGATGTGACTCTAACCAAGAAAGTAAAAGATCTGTTTAACAAAAACTTCAAGTCTCTGAAGAAGGAAATTGAAGAAGATCTCAGAAGATGGAAAGATCTCCCATACTCATGGATTGGCAGGATTAATATAGTTAAAAAGGGCCATCTTGCTGAAAGCAATCTACAGATACAATGGAATCCCCATCAAAATTCCAACTCAATTATTCTCAGACATAGAAAGAGCAATTTGCAATTTCATCTGGAATAACAAAAAACCCAGGATAGCCAAAACTATTCTCAACAATAAAGGAATCTCTGGTGGAATCACAATCCCAGACCTTAAGCTGTACTACAAAGCATTTGTGATACAAACTGCATGGTATTAGTACAGTGACAGGCAGGTAGATCAGTGGAATAGATTGAAGACCCAGAAATGAACCCACAAATGTATGGCCACTTGATCTTTGACAAAGGAGCTAAAACCATTCAGTGGAAAAAAGACAGCATTTTCAACAAATGGTGCTGGCTTAACTGGCAGTTAACGTGTAGAAGAAGGCAAATTGATCCATTCTTATCTCCTTGTACAAAGCTCAAGTCCAAGTGGATGAAGGACTTCCACATAAAACCAGATACACTGAAACTAATAGAAAAGAAATTGGGAAAGAGCTTCGAGCACATAGGCACAGGGGAAATTTTCCTGAACAGAACACCAATAGCTTATGCTCTACGATCAAGAATTGACAAATGGGAATTCATAAAATGGCAAAGCTTCTGTAAGGCAAAAGACACTGTCAATAGGACAAAATGGCAACTAACAAATTGGGAAAAGATATTTACCAATCCTATATCTGATAGAGGGCTAATATCCAATATATACAAAAAACTCAAGAAATTAGACTCCAGAGAAACAAATAACCCAATTAAAAAATGGAATACAGAGCTAAACAAAGAATTCTCAACTGATGAACACCAAATGGCTGAGAAGCACCTAAAGAAATGGTCAACATCCTTAGTCATCAGGAAAATGCAAGTCAAAACAACCTTATGTTTCCACCTCACACCAGTTAGAATGGCTAGGATAAAAGACTCAGGTCACAGTAGATACTAGAGAGGTTGTGGAGAAAGAGGAATGTTCCTTCATTGCTGGTGGAATTGCAAGCTGGTAAAACCACTCTGGAAATCAGTTTGGCGGTTCCTCCAGAAATTGGACATAGTTCTACCAGAGGTCTTAACTATACCATTCCTGGGCATATACCAAGAAGATACTCCAACATGTAATAAGGACTCATGCTCCACCATGTTCATAGCAGCCTTATTTATAATAGCCAGAAACTGGAAACAACCCAGATATCCCTCAACAGAAGAATGGATACAGAAAATGTGGTAGATCTACACAATGGAGTACTACTCAGCTATTAAAAAACAATGAATTTATGAAATTCTTGGGGAAATGGATGGACCTGGAGAATATCATCCTGAGTGAAGTAGGCCAATCACAAAGGAACACACATGGTATGCATTCTCTGATAAGTGGATATTAGCCTAGAAGATCGGAATACACAAAGTACAATCCACAAACCACAAGAAACTCAAGAAGAAGGAAGACCAAAATGTGGATACTTCGTTCCTTCTTAAAAAGGGGAACAAAATACCCATGGAAGGATTTTCACAGACAAACTATGCAGCAGAGACTGAAAGAAGGACAATCCAGAGACTGTTCCACCTAGGAATCCTTCCCATATTCAATCATCAAATCCAGACACTATTGTGGATATCAGCAAGTGCTGGCTGACAGGAGCCTGATATAATTGTCTCTGGAGAGGCTCTGACAGAATCCGACTAATACAGAAGTAGAGGCTCACAGCCATCCATTGGACTGAGTACAGGGTCCCCAATGAAGGAGCTAGAATAAGGACCCAAGAATCTGAAGGGTTTGCAGCCTCTTAGCCCGAACAACAATATGAATTAGCTAGTACCCTCAGAGCTCCCAGGGACTAAAACTCCAACCAAAGAGTATACATGGTGGGACTCATGGCTCCAGCAGCATATGTATAACAGAGGATGGCCAAGTCGGTCATCAATGGGAGGAGAGGACCTTGGCCCTGTGAAGGTTCTATGCTCCAGTGTAGGGGAATGCCAGGGCCAGAAAGTGGGAGAGGGTGGGGTGGTGAGCAGGGGGAGGGGGGAGGGAACAGGGGATTGTTTTAGTTTTGGGTTTTTTTTTTTAATTTTTATTTTATTTTATTTTATTTTTATTTTTTATTTTGGAGGGGAACCTGGAAAAGGAGATATTGTAAATGAAGAAAACATCTAATTAAAAAAAAATGACTTGGCTAACTCCTAAATGACTGGGCACTCCTAAATCTTCCCCTGCTACCCCAGGCCCAATTGGGGAAGTAGCCAGTGGCCACTTACCTGCTTTATTTCCTGCCACTACTATGTTCCCTTCTTTGGAAGTCCTCCTGATTCTCCCTGAGTACTCTCAGTGTCCTGCCCCATGCTCAGCCATTGGCCACTGGCATCTTTATTGATAGATCAAAAACCTATTGGGGACAAGGACCTTCAATATCTGGACACACAGATACAAAGCATTAGACCAATCTGGAGGAGAGACAGAGAGAGATACAGAGAGAGATGGAGAAAGACAGAGTGAGACAGAGAAGAGAATGAGCAAGTGAGCAATGTGAGCATAAGTGGTGTAGTAAAATCTTATTTTACTTGAGAAAGAACACTGATGGAAGATTCAGATTCACTAAATTAGGGAGAAGAGTCAACACAGTGTATTTACCATCTGGCAGAGTATTAAGTCTTCTCCATGGAACAGTGTTGCCTGCTGCCCTTAATATGTCAAGAAGGGCTGAGTAGAGCTGTAATGTCATCTCTCAGAGTTTCCTGAACCTTCTGGCTGTTGCTGTTGTTGTTACTCTCAGTGTAGGATGAAGGCAGTGATGCTTTCCCTTGTTTCTTTCATGCTGAGAATTCCTACTCTTGTCACCTGGCTTCACTCTCTTATGTGTAGAGTAACTCACTGGTTCCTTGGTTGTCCTTTATAGCAGCACACAGCAGTTCCATCATGTCCAAGTCTAGCTAGGGCTTCAGTGTGACTCATTGACCTAGAAGGATCTATGAGACTGCAAAATCCTGCCGAGTTTTACTATTTACAAAGGATTTTGTTATCCATAAAAATAAAATGATATCAGAGCATTTTAAAAAAAAACTTTTATTCCTATAACTGGTATTTCTCATGACATCAGTGTAATTTATAAGATCTCTACCACAAATGTTTCCCACTAAATATCCTGTATGCCTCAAATCATAAAAACAGAAGCACATGCAAAATACATGATTAAAATGCAATGGAAAAAATGTTAATCTATAAAAAGTGTCTTGAACTGTATGTCAATTGTATTACCTCTCTATGAATCTGAGATATTCTAAAATGAACCTAGGAGTGTTTCAGATCTGCAAGCCAAGTTCCAGACTTTTCTTGATTTTCACAGAAGTGATTTAGAGGTCTGTGGGCATCCTGGGCTTGAGGCATCCCAGAGCCTGTATGACCATTTTAGTCGCTTACATTAACTAGTTGTTACATGTTTGGTAGGAAAGCAAAGTATTACCAGAAAAAACAAGCACACAGATCATCACACACTGTGGGTTGGATGCACCTGTCTTCTCAGTCCTGCTCTCTGGCAACAGAAAGGAATATTCAGTTAATGTCAGTTAGAGTTATGCTCTAGTCTCCTTACCCCTCCCCTTCTTAATTGGGAAAGGACTGGCTTCCATTTGGGGAACAAAGCTCCAGCAAATGTGATCTGGCCTGCTGTGTGGAGGCACTCTCACAAATTCTAGGCCTCACCCTGAGTTTCAACCTTCTTTATATCACATGATATTTTGAGATGCTTGGAACCACCCTGAAGTAATTTATAGGTGCCTAATGGAGCATTTTAAAGATTTTAGAAGGTACAAAGTCTCTACCTTTCACACTTTCCTACCCCAGCAAGGCACTGTTTCTAAGCTTCCACTTAAATGCTAGCTCAGTTTTCTCAGATAACCAGTGGGAATGCCAAAAGATGGATTAGTTGACTACCCATCTAACTATTGCAATCTATAATATTGATAGTAGGCTTTTAATGATGTCTTAAATATTCAGGTCATGGGAGTAGCTAATTATCCATGACTGGTTTGGGGCCCTAACTAAAAAATTACATATATATATATAGATATATGTATTATATGTATATATGTGTAATTTTTACATATATATATATGTATACATACATGTACATATATGCATATATATTTGAGCTGTTACATTTTTTCTGAAATAGTAAATAAAACACAAATAATCTAACATGGATGTAAACATATACATGTATGTATATATCTATAAATATATTTTTAAAAATCTTTTATTCCTATAGCTTGTGTTTTACAAAATGATTTCTTCTTTCCCAAAACTACCATGATTATAAGATTTCCATTGTAAATGTTTTCATGAGTTACACACACACACACACACACACACATATATATACACATAGAGTTACATATGTATATATATACATAGACATACATATGCACACACATCTATACACACACATATATATGTATATCTTTATATACAAGTTAGATACTTTGTGTTTTATTTTCTTTTTCAAGAATAATGAAGCAGCTTAAATTTTAAACACAGTCCTAGTAGGTACACTAGGAGCCCTGTCTTCAGAGCATTAATGAGAGGAGTTTAATATTCCTGGTCTACACCAAATGCAGAGCTTATAGAACAATGCAGGTTTTAGGGGTTGAGTCTTTTTGAAAGTTATTAGCCATATAACTAGAGTAAGCCACATAGCCTGTTTGGAGGGCTCTGCTTCTACAACTATAAATTTGGATTAATGGTAATCACAAGGATTCTCAGAGATCATATTTGAAAACTCACAGAGTAACGCCTGGCACACTGGAAGCATTAACTACCTATATGTACTAATATTGTATTCTTTGAGGATGGTAATCTGAACTTGTATTTCCATAGCTGTCTTCTCTCTAAGAACATGAAACATCACCACCCACTTCTGAATACTCTAATGATCGCTCTCTTTCCTTTGACATTGTATATTTATCAATTAATACCTGAGGTGACTACAACTATCAGAAATATGGCCTAAAAATGTCCTTGGTTTTATTTTGGCATTTTAAAGACATTCTTGTAATTTGGGACTGGAGATAAATATTTATAATTGTACTTAAACACGATATGAGAGATTTCGCTTTGCTTTTCATTTGCTAAGCAGGATTAGGGGAGGGAACATCATAGTCCATGTCTTAGTTGTTAGATTAGAAATGCTGGCTCTGATGGTGCTTGGGGAGCAGAGACAGGACCATCTTTAGGGTTTACTGTTGCTAATACAGACTTGCTGGTCAACTCCAGGCTGATGACTGGCTAAGAACATGTCCTACTTGCTAAAACTGATAGACACAGTTATCCATTGAACTTCACACACCGGTGCTCAGGCGTTCCCACTCATTCATTTGCACACACACACACACACACACACACACACACACACATACACACATGCATATATAAGAACTTTTAACTTATACAGTGATAGCATCTCTGGTGAGGTTGGCAAAATATGAAATGAATGCTTACCTTAAACACACAGAAATATCTATCGCTGTTAGTATGTATAATAATCCCTTTCAGGTGTGGAAGCTGGCTTGGAGACTTTTAGTTTCAACTTGCCATAAACTATCATTGCCTGGGATCAGTATACCTCAACTGAGGAAAAGCCTAACTCAGACAAGCCTGTAGGCTTGTTGTATATGGGAAATTTTCTTGGTTGCTAAGTGGTGTAAGAGAGCCCAGCCTACTGAGGAAGGTGATGCTCTTGGGCATTCAAGCCAGAAGTATCAGACCTTGGATGTACACTGCACTGCACTGTGGTTTTTTCTTCAGTTACTGCCTCTAGCTTCCTGCCTTTAGTTCCATCCCTGTCTTCCCTCAATGACTCAGTGAATGAGTGTGGCCTGACAATGTAAGCCTCTTAAACCCTCCCACAGTACTGAGGAGGATCATGTTGATTTATCACTATTATTAGTATTACTTATTTTTTTATTACTCTTACAGTTACAAGAAGCAAACCGGAGGGAGGCTGGAATCTGTTTCATTGTTATTTGCTATTGCTGTGGCCTGTGGTGGGTTCTTCCTCTGGGGTTATACATGGTAGTGTGGAAGACTGACTTTATTTTAAATAGGTGCTTCTGAAATGTCTGTGTTTTCATTAAATGTAAAGTCAAGTGTCACACAGGAACATAAACTGTTATCATCTGAGCAAGTAGAGCCCCTTGCCCTAACATGTTGCTTGACAGAAGTCACTGACAGAGAAGAAACAGCTGACTGAAGTCTGAGGAGAGCGTTTTCTAGCAGCCAAGTGTAGACTATCATGAGGCACATGGTGTAGAGAAACCTCTTATCATCTGTAGGACTCAGTTATGTTGTCTTTTAAACAAGAGGGTTAGAAAGACACTATAGATCTTTACTATTGGCAGAAGCCGCACCAGAATCTCTAGGATGAATCTCACTCTCAGGCAATCACACCAGACTCTCATGAGTCCCCCGGCACTGGTCTGTACACTCAGATACATGCTGGCTGGAGAAAGCACTTCAATGAAGAGCTCTTCCGGTACGAAGTGCCTTTAAGCCATGTCTAGCCTCAACAGTCCTGACTACATCTTGATACTTTTTCTTATCTTGACTGGTTAACCCGTCAGGGTCAGGAATTCTTTGTTGTTCAGCTTACTAGCACAGCAGAGGCAGCAGAGATGTGATGCCACTTGGCATCTTGCAATGTTAGACCTTACAGTCAACTATATTTGGATCTTCCTTGTCTGTATCTCTAAGGAGAATCAGAAAATAAGGTATTTGGAATGTGATGAGACAAATTTGGATGAGATGGAGTCAGGTTTGTTAGTGGGTTGTGGTCTTGCTGTTTGGGATGAAGATGCACGGATAATAGGATTTCACAACCTCCATCTTTCTCCTCACGTCCCTCCATTCCCTTTCTGTGTGAGCACTCTGACCTCTATGTTGTGAGTGTGTTTTTATGGGACTTAGCCAAAATTTCTGAAAACTTTCTCAACTTGTTTCCATAAGTTTCTTGTTTATTGGGGGAGGGTTTCTTTTATATTTAAAAATGTTGCATTTAAAGATGCTGAAGAACGGTAGCTGCTAATTGTTAACATGGTGTTGGGAGGTGGTTTCATGGTTGTCAGTGTCATGTAGTCCTTTAGCCTGGGAAATCAGGACAAGGTAAAACAAACAAAACAAAACAAACCCTACTTTGATACTACCAGAAGCTTTTGCTAGGCCAATTGAATCTTGTTTCTGTTGGCATTGTTTTATTTTTGAAAATTCCTTCAGCCACTGTTGTAGCACCTTGTACTTCTCAAGAAATGTCTCACTTTATCTGACAGGCAAACAAGTGGATTTGGTAGTCGTTACCTCTATTTTGGAAGTAAAGACATTGAGGGTTAAAGGGGTTAAATCGAAGGAGATCACCCAACTTACAAGCTTTGTAGTTGTATGTGAACTAGGTCTGTCTGCATGGGCTTATTCTCCCACAATTCCCTGGGAGGTAGCAGCTCATTTTAGAATGGGCGGAGAAGATGGAGCTCAGAATAATAAAAAAAATGATGCCATAGAGTCCATGTTCAAAAGTCATTTAGTTGAGTCCCTCAAATAGCTTGTTCCCTTATCATTTGGGTGACTGGATTTATCAGAAGTTCTGCTGTGTGAAGTATCTTTTTGGGTTCATACCCACACGCACATTGAATGCTCCTCAACCACATTCTTCAGGGTCATCCCTCTCACTTTTATATTAATACTCTTTATGAATTATTTCTTCTGATGACACCTCTGTCTTATTCCCCTGCCCCCAGCTTTTCTCCCTAACATATATTAATAGGTAACCACATCATAACATTGTGCAAAAGCATTGCCTTTCACTGTTAATTATATAGGATAAAAGTAGTGGGAAAAAAAGTAGTGTCTACACTTTAGGGTTGTCTTGAAGATATCATTATTGGTAATAATGAAAATAATAGCAAGAGTGTGAGCATAAGTGTAGCTATATTTTGCACACTTCCTTCATGCCTCTGCCCTGTGCACAGCATGTTCCACTCAATGCTGGTCACACTGACTCCTCCTCCTCCTCTCTCATGAAAGACATGGTCACACAGAGCATGTTAAATAAGAGGTGTTCCCAAGATAAAACACAGTAAGGTTTAGAACTCCATGACTGATCATTAGTCTCTAACTCTCAACCATTTGCCTTCTAATTTAAGGAAAGCAATAGGAACAAATGGTGCCTAACAAACGATAAAAGATTCATTCATTTATTCAACAAATAATCATAAGTCTTCTGTGTTCCATGTTCTGGAGGCACAGTAGCAAGTGAAACTGATGAGTGTGTGTGTGTGTGTGTGTGTGTGTGTGTGTGTGTGTGTGTGTGTGTGCACGAGGGTGTATCTATCATAAGCTGAGCATCGTAGCAAACATGCCTGGAAGCTTAGCACTCAGGAGGTAGAATCAGGAGGATTGCACATTTGATCAGGATGAACACTGTCTTAGTTAAGTAAAGAGACACCATGACCATGGCAAGTCATATAAAATAAAACATTTATTTGGGGCTGTCTTACAGTTTCAGAAGCTTTGTCCATTATCATCATGGTGAGAAGCATGGAGACATGCAAGCAGACATGGTTCTGGAGAGGGAGCTGAGAGTTTACATTTTGATCCTCAGGCAGCAGAAGTAAACTGTCACATTAGGCCTAGTTTAACCACCTTAGACTTCAAAGCCTACCTTCACAGTGACACATTTCTTCCAACAAGTCCACACCTATTCCAACAAGGCCACATCTCCAAATAGTGCCACTCCCTACAGGCCAAGGGTTTAAACACACATCTATGGAGGCCATTCCAATTCAAACCACTACAAACACCATAGCAAGACACTATATCAAACAAAATAAAACAAAGCAACAATAACAACAACATGCACACATACACACACAAACCAAAACAAAACAAAAACAGAACACCCTGCTCTTTTGTTGGGTAGCAAACACAAGAAGTAAACAATACTTGCGTGTGTTTTCTAGTAATGGATGCAGTAGGAAAAAGCAAAGCAGGACAGGTACTAAAGGATACTCAGAGTTTGCCCAGAGAGTAAACAAAAATGATAAATGACCACCTAAGAGACAAAGCCTACTCATCTTATTCAATTAATACTGATTGCTGGCAGGTTCTGAGTTGGTATACTCCTTTACTCTGGACCACATACTGACTCTACTTCTATACTCAACTCCTTGGCATTTGAGTATTAGCTTTTCAACATAAAAATAGAATCCCACCCTCACCTAAAGGCACACAGTGCTTTCAGTGTGAGCTCTGTGATTTAGCAGTTATTGGGCTCAGCTGCTCAGCAGGCTGCAGTCACTTAGGTATGTGTAAAGTCGATACTCCCTGTGTGTGAACACAGTTGCTTTACACGGGCTCATCCTTCACCAGGCTTCTGATCCTGTTAGTGCTGCTTAATACAAGATGGTATATGCATGAAGAAATACAAAGTAGAAAAGGTAGACAATAGAGGGTGTTTGATTATCGTTCTGGGTAAAGGTGTTGTATATGCCCTGGAATTGTCACTGGAACTTGGACAGTGACATAAACACCTGGCACTGAAGTGTTTAATTGCAGAAGTGAAGTCTCTATCCATCATCCTTAGAAACAGAGTTTAAAAGGCAAAGTTCACCATTTTTCCCTTTGGAAAACAAAGTCCCTCAGCTTCCAGCACTAAAGAAGGCCAATTATACACAGAGCAAGAATAAAACTTTGTGTGCATATGTGTGAGACATGCATGTGTCTGTGCCTATGGGCAGGTGTGCATGCATACATGAATGCATGGGAGCCCAAAGGAAGATATTAGGTCATTTTATATCTCTGTCTTCCTTACTTCTTTGGGACAGTGTCTCTCATTGAACCTGGAGGTCACTGCTAGGCTGGCAGCCAAACAGCCTCAGCCATCCTCTTTTCTCCATTCTTTTCCTGTGGTGAGAATTTGGGAATTTTGGTTTCTTTGAAAAACAGAAATATGAGAACATGTTTTCAATTTAATCCTAGGTGTGGGATATGGGACTGCTTCAGATTGTTCACAGCAACTGGCTATAATTTGCTGCTGGCAGGGGTGTGGTTTTGCCAGATGCAGATCATTTCTGCAATTGTGTGACAGTTGAAACTCTGGGGTCTTTTCAGACTGTATATAAATGCTAGAGCCCCGAGAGACTGGGGGAGGAGGGAGCTTTTGGTTGTTGTTGGTTATTATTGCTGCAGTTTAAGTAGTGGCATGCAAAGAAGAAACAACAAGAAGAAACTTGAAATCATGACAACAAAGATCAAACTCGTCCCCAAAGAACTCTATGCCTATAATCAACAAAACATAGCCTAATGACAATATTGCCCCCCTTTCCCCACCCCTGACTTTATTTTGAGATCTCTTTCCTTTCCTCTTTTTTCTTCTCTCCTATGTAGTGTTAGATGGTTGAAAGGGTAGGGAAAAGTTGGGGAAGTATGAAAGAAAGAAGAGCCTACACAGCAGCAAAGGCCAGCTACATTTCCCCTCAGGGATTTCAGGTACATGTGGTCATGCCTGGCTTAGGTTAAGGTGGGGGTGGTGACAATCAAGACTCTGGCCTTCATTTTTAAATAGCAAGTACCCTTACCTATTGAGTCATTTACCCAGGCCTAAGAATACCACTGCTGTTTTATTCTCCTTTCTTCTCTTGAGTATTTATATCAAAGCATCTGTTTGAGTTCATGGGTACCTTTTGATCAACCAGCTTGGCACTGTCAAGGTTCCTGTCCTGGCAACCCTCTTGGGCCACCTTTACAGCCTTTTGCTGAGTACGTAGTTAGGGGTTAATCTATATCAGTTGTTGAAAAATGCCATATGGCCCAAATTGGACATCTTCTTAACAGATGACATAGTTTGGTTTTGTGGGGGAGTTCTCCCCCCTCCAAAATATTTATACTTCTTAGAAGACATAACTGCTATGAAGCATTACTTCTTGAGTCCTGATTTAGAGAAGTACTAAAAGTAACAGTAAAGTTTTAGATGTTATGTCCACATTTTTGTTGGGGGATGATAATTACAGAATTCGTGAGAAGCAAGCAATGTGGAATGAGAAGAAAACCTAGATCTTGCCTGGTTACTACAGTCAGGGAGAGTAGAATATAGTGAAAGAGTAGAAAACTAATCTCAAGGACTCTTAAGCCATTCTACTGGTGTGTTCTATTTAAAAGGAGACATTTGTGCTTTGAGATCATATTTCATAGAAAATTGTCCTGGTTCAGAATAATTAAAGGCATCTCCTTTAGGATTCATGACATAATTGACATTCAACAAGTTGATGGATGTTGCCTAAGTAAAAACACATGAAGATTTGCAGGTGGGGAGAACATGTGCAAAGGCCCTGTGGTAGGGAAGAGAGTCAGAGAGAACATATGTGAGCTTAGAGAAGATCAAAGGTGTGGGGTGAGATTATGAAGGTAACTGAGCCAACAAATGTCTCCAGAGTCATGTTTAGAAGTTAGGGTTTTTTATCCTAGGTACAGTGAAGAGGCCAGAAACAAAAGGATCAGACTTGCATTTTAATAAAGTCAGTGTAGCTGAAGAAGGAAAATTAATTAAATATAAGTAGAAAAGAAAGGCTTTAGGAAGACAGATTTTTAAATAAAATGAGAAGACAGACTAGTTAATACTGTTGCAGGAAGCATGAGAAGTGTCAGGAGCAAGGAACTGAGGATACTCTGAGACAGGGACAAGACAAGACCCTGGCTAAGCCTGAGGGAAGAGTAAATGCTCAACTGGGCGGGCTTTCATTGATGGACCTATTGGGATTGCAAATGGACAAGAAGGAAAGGAACTGAAGCAAAACAAAGGCAGAGATGGTGCTGGGCAAAGAGCATCAGTGACATGATCAAAGTCCAAGGTCGAGGTAAGTACAGAGTTTCCTTTTGCTCCGTGGAGAACCTAAGGGGTTCAAGCAGAAACATAGCTAAGAGAAGCACAAGACTGGCTTGCCCCTGAGGCCTGTTGGCACCTATAGTAGCAGATGGTGCCAGTGGCACAGATGACGTCCTGTCAAGATTTCAGCTGTGGTTTCACAGGGCCCAGACACTGTGGCTCAGGGGCTCAACAGCTTTTGAACTTGGAACCAAATGGACTCTCTAGAGAATGGCTGAGTGCACAGAATTGCAGCTGGTGAGTAAGAATGAGTGAGCATCCTGCCCACATAGAACTCACTACAGTTTATGCCTCAGTACACTGTGCCCACTGGGCATTTCCAACTCAGTCATGTAAGGAAGTGTTCTTGGGATGTTCAGTGACTTGTGTTCCCTCTAGATCTCACCAGTTGTTCATAAGAGATACACAGGCGTTAGTAGTGATGGCAATCTCATTGCTGAGGACTAAGTGATCCTTAGGTTTCAGAAAGCATCATTTGAAGCTTGCCTAGCATCTTAACTGTTTCACCATGTTAACTCTGAATTTCTAGAGTTCCTTTAAATGTTTATCATAGCTAAGCCTACAAGATGGATATTTCTGAGTACCCAACCTTAGTGGAACATGGTCCATTGTTTATACATCAACAGCACATGGCATGACATAAAAGAGACCAAGCCATAGACAACTTTGTCAATCCAAGGCTAGCATGCAAGAGAGCCTGATACATCTGAACAGAGCCTACGTGAAAGGATCAGCCCTCCCAACCTAAAGATAGATCGGATGATAAAAATGAGAATGACATAGAAATTCACATTGGTACTGCCATTGATTGTGCTTGCTGCCATTTAATGATACGTATAAGAAACTCAGTGATATCTCATTTCCTTTGTGCAGTGACTCTTAAAATGGCCACAGTCACACCCATGTTAGAAATGAACAAATTAAATTTGAAAGAACTTACATTGCTTGCTCAGGGCCTTGTAAGTTGCAAAGCCATATATAAACTGGAGGTTGTGTATTAGTCCAGGTTGTCTAGAGTAGCAGAACTTGGTGGAATGACATACAGACTATGGCCTAACTAATCCAACAAAATAATTGGCTATGAGAAGAAAATCCAAGAATCAGAAATTGCTCAGTCCGTGTGCTGGATGTTTAAGCTGGTCTTCAGTATGTGCTGGAGTCCTGAAGAAGGGGAATTCCTTCACTAGAATGCTAGTGAAGGAATGGACTTGCTACCCAGGGAGGGCAAGCAGGGAAAGCACAAGCTTCCTTCTGGCTTCAGCAGAAGGTGTAGCCCAGATTAAAGGTGTCTTCCCACGTCAAGATCTGGATCAAAAGTGTGTGTCATCCTACTTCGAAAGTTTGGATTGGACTAGAAGGGGATCCACCCACTTCAAACCAAGCCAAAACAAAACAAAGCAAAGCAAAACAACAACAACAACAACAACAACGACAACACTCTTACAGGTGTGCCCTCCATTTCTGGATTGTAGTTCATTGCAGATGTAGTCAAGTTGACAAACAAGAATAGCCGCCACAGGTTGCCAGTATTTAACTTTTACCAAAGATTCTATCATAGTTGCTAAGATCTGTCAAAACAGATGAGCTGCTCCAGATTCAGCTGTGAAGGGAAACACAAGTGCAGTTGAAAGAGCAGCCCATCCCCCTCCTGATGTTGACCCATTCCTTTGCTCACAGCTCCTTTGTCTCTAGTCCTCAGACACAATGGAATCCTCATTACAACAACCTCCTAGCAAAGATAATAACAGTGTTCCCTTGCTTCCATGTGTGATCACATTTTCTAAAGGAAAAAAAAAAATATTACACTTATCTACGCAGCTGCTGTCCAAAGATTTTCCATTCCCTGTAATTTCTTAAGCTTGTAAAACTGCCCACTTTCAAATATAACTCAGAATGCTGAAGGCGGAAATTCATTTCCTTGAACTTTATTTAACTAGGCCACAGAATCACTCTGAGAGAATCATTTAAATTAATATGTGGCATTACTGTATTAAAGGGAAAGAAATTTCCCCTTAATTCCCAATTTCAGAGTTTCTCCAGACCTCTATTCCAATGGTCTGACCCCATGATTGTACTCAACCTAGCCACTGACAAGCTGCCCATACCCTGAAACCACACTGTCAGGCTCTGGGGTTCTGAGGACTAACAGAAACTGAGATTGCTTTGGATTGGATTTTTTTTCCTTCTCTAGTTGTTCAGTCAGCTGGGTCACCAGTGAACTTTGGCTGTCTGTAGAAAGCAGGAAGAAAGAAAGAAATCAAAGACTTGAATAGGATGTGCAGACAGTTGCATCCTAAGCGACAACCCACCCCCAGCTGGGTTAGTGCTGGACGAGACAGCTTGGATGAAAATTTACGAGTCCCAGAGAACAACAATAAGCAAAATTAACGAATGGCAGGATGAGCAGCAGAAGGAGAAAATCAAGCATATGCTGCTCATTCGAACAGGGGTTTCATTAAAAATCTTCTTCACTGCACCCTAAAACAATCTGTCCTTGCCAGATAACACATTGGGCACCAAAAGGCTGCTCCCTTCTCTTGCTTTCTTAGTTGTAAGCCAACCCTTTAAAAATCAGAACACAGCTGCTCATGACAAAATAAATTTGTCAGCTTGTCTTTGAAGGTAAAATAACTCGGGGGAGCTTCGTGCTTCCCACCACTTACTGACAGCAGTGAGCTGTGCTGGTTGTTTGTATGCAGTCAACACCAGTCAATAAACATCTGTTGGAATGAGAGTGGTGGCTCTTTACGACGCATTATGCTTCATTAGGAATTGGTTTTGTCTTCAAGGGAAGGGGGGAAAAACAACTCATGTAATTAAAGAATAGTATCTTGTGCTCTCATATTTTCCCCTTAAAGACCTACATTCTTTTCAAACCATTATTTACAGTACATTTATCAGCATTTAAATGTAACTACCTCTCCTCAAACAACCATCTGTTCATAAGCACCATCCTTTTGGCCTTCCCAGAGGTAAACTTGGCTGAGTGGCAGTAAGTGGTGGCATTAGTTGATAGGTATGTATTAAGAATCAGTGTTTGGAAATGGTTCTATCAAAGGGTGTGGTAGCTAAAATTGTCAAGACCAGCTATCACCACCAATTCTTTTCAAAGGCTGTTTTAGATCATTTGTGATGTTTGCAATATCAGGCATGCTGTATGTTTTATCATATAGAAAATGCCACATTTTTGAGGGGTGGCTTGGATTATTCATGTAAAAAAAATAAAGTTGGGCTACTGGTGTGGCCACTTTCTAGGCACTGGAAACTTCCCACTGAGGGAAGCATCGTTAGGTGAACTTAACATTTAACATGCCCAAGTACACAAATAAAGCATAAAATACCTGATAATGGTGCCAAATTATTCAAAATACAGTAGCTGTTCCCATTAGCTTCATATTTATTTAACCGATGCTTTTCAGGGAACAGAAAAGCAAACAAGCTCTTTAGTGGAATCACAACAAGGCAGAGTATGGAGCAAGCTCAAGCCTTACAGAAAATGAGACTGTTTTCCTTCCTGTAGAGTACACACTGGAGGCTAAAAATGAAAGGGGCTATGGTGGGAGTGGTTTTGTGTGATTCAAAGCTTTTTTGGAAAATCATGGTTGTCCTGGTTTTCTTATTGTTGCTGTGATAAACATCATGACCCAGAGCAACTGGGAGAGGAAAAAATTCATTTCATTTTACAGGTAGTAGTCCAAGAGGGTAGAAGCCAAGCAGGAACCTGGAAGCTGAAGGGAAACAAAATCATGGGTGAATGCTACCTCATGGCTCGGTCTGAGACTACATCATCAGCTAGGCTTCTTATACAATACAGGTTTACCTGCCTGGAAGGGTACTGCAACAGACATTGGACTTGAGTCTTCTACATCAGTGAGGATTCAAGAGAAAGCCACACAGACATGTCCATAGGCCAGTCTCACGGAGGCAGTTCTTCAATTAATGTTCTCTCTTCTCCCCATGTCAAGTTGACAAAGCCATCACAATGGTTAAAGAATTCCACATAGGGATTGTTGATACATACAACACTTTGGGAATCTGAATACTTTGAATGTGTTTAATTTATATATTCAGGGGCTGGAGAGAGCTCAGTAAGTGCAAGGTGCTTGGTGCTCTAATCTGGTGACTTCGGTTCAAAGCCTGGAACCCACATAAAGGTTGAAGTAGAGAAGCAACTATACAAAGTTGTCCTCTGACCTACACACACACACACACACACACACACACACACACACACACACACATTATTATTATTATTATACTGTGTCAATTTGAATAACAAAATAAGATTGCAAAAGAAGAGTTATCCTTAGGTAGTTTTGAGACAGAAGACTTTTCTCTAGTTGTGCTCCTGGTTCATAGACGTTAGGAAAAATTACACAGAAAATACTGTAGATGGATGTGCATTGCATAAAATAGAACTTTTTTGTCACTCTACATGTCTGAACACTGCTCTGTTTCCATTGAGCAGAATATATGTCTGTAAGATACTTAGCAAATTTAGAGGATTAAGATATGTTGGGGAATATTTGGGCCATAACTGCATCCTGGAGCTTTTGCCTGCCCTTTCACAGTTACCTTGGCATCTCAGAGGCTCTGGGAAAGTTAGTGATAAACATGTACCTTCCTTTTGCTTGACTCCAGCATCACTGCGGTTTCCTTTACATAAGCCCTTCTGTTCAGCACGTATTTTAGCATCAAGAAGCAGGCATGCCATGGAAACACACTTTGTTAATGTTAACCTACAGTGGTGTCTCCTCGGCTTGTGTAACTAACACACTGCATGAGAACTAATGGATCATAAGGGCTGAGGCACAATGACTGAAAGTCCCACTGAGAGTCAGAGACCTTTGGTAGAAGATCAGCTACAGCTGGGTGTCATGGGAAGGGTGCTGTCTGATCTTTGAAATTAGGTTACTTAGCTTCCCCCCAAAAGGAGAAAGAGGATGATAAAGTGAGGACCCACAATAACTGAGTAAGGGGCCATGCAAAGGTTGAGTAGATATGGAAGCTCAGACCAATTTCAACCTGCTTTGATTAAAGATAGTAGACTAAGCTCTAATTCCATCTTAGTAAACTACCTTCTCCCTCCATAAACAATCTTAAAGGCACAGCTCTGTTCTCTCTGCTTTCTCCTTCTTTCCTTTTTCCTTTTTCTTTCTTTTCTAGATTTTAATGTTTGTTGTTGTTGTTATTAGTCTTGACTGTAGATTTAATGGACTGAGAAATGGCTCAAATCCTAAAGCATGCTTCTGGATGTGTCTTTGAGTTTGTGTCCAGAGACAGTTAAACCATGAGGGCTTGGAACTAAGCTGCAGTTTTGTTATGGAGTCATAACAAGATGACATTATAGGCCTATGGGGAAAGGTAGGGTGTAGGCCTCACTGGAGGAGGTGAGCCACTGGGGGTCTGCTCTTGATGGCTAAATCTTTCTCTGCCCCTTCTCTGTATCCTTGTTCTCAGCTCTCAGAACTGTTGTCCTTCATAATGTCAACCTTAGGAAGATGAACTCTAAGCCAAAGCAAATCCTTCCTTCACATTGCTTATGTTCAGTGTTTTGTTAAAGAACACAAAAGTAACGAATGTATTGACTTACTACCTTGAACCCAACAGATTTTTAATTAAACTGAGTTTTCTGAGTTGCCTAAAGTTCACATAGCTCCCTGCTCCCTTTCCTGGTAGTCCCTCACTTTATTAACACCTCCATTCCTAGGTTCATACTGCAGGACTGAATGGAAACTGTGATCTCACCTACAGCAGCCAACAATAATGCATGGTTTTTAGAGTCACCAATAGCTGCCGCTGAGAGCAGTTGTCTTCCTAAGACAATCCAGAATGAAATAAGGTTCTTTTCCTTGTTCAAAGTCCTTCCAGATTGGCCAGGATGTAAAAGACCCAATTTGTGCAGGTACTTTGAGTATTTCTGTTGCTCAGTTCTGATGTGTTGGATGACAATGAAATACATCACAAGGATCTCATGACTATCATATACATTGCCAATGTCCTTTTTCCTCTCTTCTCATGCCCTCAAATGGCTTTTTCCCGTATTCTCTTCTTTCACATTTCTTTCTCACTTTCCTCCCTCCCCTCTCCTTTCTTCTCTCATAAACTGCTCTTTTCATTCTTTCCTTTCTTCTGCATTTTACCCCAAAGTCCATTATTTTAGCTCTAAATTTCATACAGTGTTTGCAGTGTCCCTTGAATTGGACAAGGCTTATCCTGCAAGCAGGGAAGCAGAGGTACATTCAGCAGTGGGATGCTTCTCACAGAACATCTTGCCAAGTGCTCATCAGTGGTATTAAAATGATGGATTATAGATTTTTTCCCCAGCTTCTGCTACCTATGGCATTTTCCTAAAGAGACATGAGTTCTTATACAGTACTTAGAACTATGACAGCTGGATGGGTTGTGCAAGTTTCTGCCTATTTGTAGATCTGTGGACGAACTAAGAGTTAGGGTAAAGTCAGGTAAAATCTTCAACCAGTAGATTTGGGGAACAAGCTTTTGCCTTGAGAGCCATCTGTTGCTCTCAGTCCAAGAGGACCTGTGGTACTCCAAAATTGTCTCTGCACATACTGCTTCTAGTCTCCATGAGTCCTTATAGGTTCCTGAAGTAGCACATCAGCTTTTCTGTAAGCTCAAGACTTCTCAGCAGGAACCTGTGACCATGACAGTGTTTCTCAAAAGGCCCTAAGATCAGCTCTGCCATTATGCCTGTGGGTTGTTTGCATAGTTCATATTCCCATCTAAAAAGACCTCCCCAAAATTTCCATACTCCCAGCTCCATCAGCAGTTGTCTCAGAATTCCATTTGATTGGGTCTTTCTCAATTGATAAACAAGGGGCAAGAAACCAGGAGATGAGATTGACTTCCTCCCACTGGTCTAGTTGCATTTTATGATAAAGGAATTTTAAATATTTACAATTAGTTTCAAATATTAATTTTAATATAAATTCCATTTTGATCACTGGTATCATGCAGGCTGGACATTGAATTAAATTAGTCTTCTCTCAGTATTCCCTCTTAAGGACCACACGAAGCCCTGGCAGGTGACAAAATCTGATTCTCACTTGTATTGACCGAGAGAGAGGGAATTGGTTAAAAGACGGTATGTTAATACAAAATCTTTGACATGTAACTCTATGAAGACACTTTATTCTCTAGATATATGAAAACACAACTCACTAAGGGACAAAATAATTTAAGTTCAACAACATTTTTAAAAAGCCTCTCATATCTTAAATAATAGTCTCTTGAAGTAAATGCATAGTAAATCAGTGAACTATTTGTGTAGCTTTACATGTGTTCTCATATGCATGCACATATATGTCAGGTATCTCTCTAATACATAAACACACATAGATGCCTGTAAACACAGGCAGATTTTCCTATGCTCTGCTAGACAATATAAAGCCTCACAACTTTAGATTATTCTTCAATAAAAATCTACACAATGGGTTTTTGTTAAACAATAAGCATTTGGTTTGCTAATTCTTATTTAGTTGTCTTTAAACTCTCCAATAATTAGATATTTTCTAAGATTTGAAATAAATTCATAGGCCACCAGTTTTTTTTAATAGAAGACATAATTTTCATTTGAAAAAGAAATTTTTGCTACAATGATTTTTATCCAAATGTTAATTTGATTTATGGGACAGATATTGAATTCCTTCTGTTCACATTCATGGCCTAGTAGGTACCATGAAGAAGTTAAGGTGCTGTACCTGTTGGTTTGTAATAACACTGCTTTGTATCATGAATGCATTCATTTATATGCATCCATAAAGTATATGTATACATGTAATATCTGAAACTAATAACACTAATTATACAACCTAATTTTTCTACTTAAATGCACTGAAAGTCAAGATTATTGTTCAATATCATGAAATTAATTTATAAGCACCGAACTTAAGAACTGTTGAAGATAGTAATACTGATTGAGAAAAGCTAGATATGTATGACTTCTTTCATTATTTCCAAAATATTAAGTATTTGAAGAAGGCTTTATATCTTTGGTAATTATTTGTATAGGATTCTTGGGGGGATGTTTATAATAATTTGTTTGTAATTGTGGGAGAGTTGTTTATGCTGATCAAGTCCCTCCTAAGTTACTAGACTTCAAAGAAGAGAATATATAGACCATTACTATATTCTGAAAATATTACCTATCTGATCATACAGGGTAATATATGTGAAATACTTTTTCAATTGATATGCATTATATAAAGGGTATACACTAATGGGTAGTGAATACTACCCAATACAATGTATTGTTCATGAATCATAAGGTATGAGTATGTCTAGCAAGTTATGAACTACACCCAAATTTCAAATGTTTTTTTTTTTATACCTCTGTATGAAGGAAATATTTAGGGTCTTGAAAAACTTTATATTTATTTTGTGTACTCTGGTGGTTTGAATGAGAATGTCTCCATAGTCTCTAATGTTTAAAAACTTGATCCCCAGTTGGTGACACTATTTGCGTAGGATAAGGAAGTGTGAGCTTGCTGAAGAGAAGAATGTCGCTGGAGTGAGCTCTGAGAGTTTAAAGATTCATGCTGCTATTTCTAGTTCACTCTCTGCTTCTTTCTTGTGGTTCAAAATCTGAGCCTGCAGCTTGCTAAGCCAGCCAGCATGCCTACCTGCTGCTGTGCCTCGCTACCATGATGGGGATGGGCTGTCTCACCGCCTTTCTAAAGCATAAGGCCATATAAACCCTCTGTAAGTTGTCTTGGCCATAGTGTTTCATCATGGCAGAAGAAAAGTAACTAATGCAGGCATACAGACTAGTAGTAGAGAAATTGGGAAAATGAAGTTATTAAAGACAAAATTCCTTAAATTATTAACATTATTTAAAACAAATTCTTATGAGTCAGCTAACACATAGCTTGCTTCCTTTTTTATAAACATTGCATGCAGATTCTTAGCAATGAATGAATTAACTGTCTTAGTTACATTTATTTCCCTTTAAACAGCTGCATTTCTGCGGTACAAAAACAGCTTTACTGGGGTTTTTGGCAACAGACAGCAAAATATTACGATGAAAAATGTGGCTTTTTAGTGACATACATCTGTTTACCAATTCACATTCAATATTTAAATTATATCCTCTCCTTTTGTAGCTCATGTCCTTGAAGTAACTTTATTCATTTATTTATTCACAAGATCTTTTAAAGTTAAAGAACTCTACCAATTTATAACTCATGATTAAGAAAGGAACATTGTTAGACCCAAGCAGATCTGTCCTTGAGTCTGGAATTTTGTCATTTATACAAACACACACACACACACACACACACACACACACACACACACACACACACATGCGCGCGCGCACACACACACACACACTCACTCACACACACACACATGCACACACACACACACACACACGCACACACACACACATACAAATCACATCTCTGTATATTTACTTCATTTTTCTGAACCCAGTTACTTAAATTTTATAAGTAAATTAGAGTGCAAATATGAACATTTGTGATATGAAACTTGGATACTTGAAATATGGTAAATGCTCAGTGAAGGTCATTTCCCGCTCATTCAAAAATAACATATGAATGCTAATCCTGTAATCAATATTACACCACCACCAATGCCTAATTTCCTTCCTTTTTTTATCCCCAGTTTGATTAGAAATAAATAAGTTTACAAAGAAAGAAAGAAAAGCGAAAGCTAGCTAGGAAAGTGACTGCACTATTATTTAACCCATAGAGTTTAGACTTGAAATTAGAATATGCATGTGTCTTGAGTCCTTAGGGTCAAATTTAGAACCACAATGCCTTCACCACTAACTACATTGCTGCTCTTGTTATCCTTGGCTTATTAATTACATAGAAATTATACAAAAAAGATGGACAGCATCGCATCCTGTGCAGTAATGCCATAATGGATGCTAGTTAGAAATGGATAGATCTTTTTCTACAATTATTTCCTATTTTGTGGCCCATGTAATCATTATATAAATGTGAAAATGAGCTTTAAGTTGGAGTTTAACAATTAAGTAAACACAGAAAATGATGTGAAATTCTACTGCAAAAACCATTATAATTACTCATTCGTTTCCTTCCAAGGTTAGAGAGATATTCACATTTAAATATTTTCAAACAACGATGAAAAACATCCTGTGACCTTGTGTTCCACAAATCAATATTGACCTTGTACTTGAGAACTTTCTTTTGCTTCTGGCGATAATAATAGCTTAGCCCTCTAGCATACCCTCTCCTCACAGGAATTCTTGTATTTCCTTTCCAGGATGTTCTGCTTCTCAGAATTTTGATTGACACCCAGGTTTAGCTAGAATAAGTTAAGGTGCTACTAAAAAATTATGCAATATTCCTTCTTTTAATACTAACTAAACTTTGAAGAGGAAAATTTATGAGAAGAAGCAACATCAGTTTTTTCTCAGAGCCCCAGCTATAACTGATAACATTTTCCATCAAAAAAAAGAAAGTTGACTCCACTTTCTATTTTAATAATCCCTATGAATTATTTCACTATATGGTTGGTTTTTCAGAAAGATGTGAATGATAAAGCCCCTTTGGTTATGGATGTGGCCAGAATTGCTGAATGAAATGTTTTGGTTCAGAGAGTCTTTTGGTTGAACATCTATATGATTTCAATTTTTAAATCAAATGAATCCATTCGTTCTGAGAACTGATTCTGCTCTGTTGGGCAGAGTTGCATAAGAGGCTGTTAGTACATTTGTTATATGGCAAGCACTATGTTAGGCCTAGAGAATTTTTAAAAATCAAAAGAAGGAAAGAGAGAGAGAAAACTACTGCCTACTCTGTCACTCTGAGGAAGCTTGTACCCTTCACACATACTTTTAAAAAGAATGAAAGAAAGGGAGCTTCAGTAGAGTGTTGCAAGAACGTGGAAAGACTGTTCTAGAAGTCTGAGTTCTTAATGTGTAATAATGTCCAATAAGATGTTGAATCATTGCTTTGTGCATAAGTCTATGTACTTCCATAGCCATGGACATTTCCATCATAAAAGACTGCATCGTCTTTCAATAATTTCTATAAGATTTAGCTATAAATCAGCCAAGTAATAAATCTGAAGTTGAACTGTAACAGCTAGAATGTTCTAATACCTTTGAATCTTCCCATTATCAATAGTGGATTTAACCCACCCTGCAGTTGAACAATGGGAAACTCATTGGGCATAAAATTCTGGACTCAGCCTTCATTCCTCACTACTACCACTTACAAACATTTTGACTTTGTGTAGTATAAGAATCAAAAATCACCTTGGAATCTTAGTGACAGTCCCTTTGCACATATTATTGCTGAGTGAATTTTATCCATTGCTTGCTGTGTGAGCTGTCAGGATAATTTGACATTTTAGACTCCCATCTGGTTCTGAAGAAGGCTTATCATTGATCCAGCTCTCCTCTTGTGCCACAAAAGAATGAGTGGCTATAAGAATATGTGGTACAAAACAGATAGGCAAAGTACCTCTTAAAACTAGCCCAAGTTGAAGTCAGGGCAAGTTGGATGCTATATTGGAAGGAGAGAGAAAGAAAGGCAGAGATATTCATATCAAAAGAAAGAAGTAAACTGGAAGAAAACAGTAATTCTTGTGTGAACTTTGCCTGGGGAGATGTGAATACATGTCTATGCACCCCAGATAGAGTACCAATGACAGACCAATGAATGCTTCCATCAATGACAGAACAATGGGTGCTTCTATCAATGACAAACCAACGATGCTTCCAGCCAACTCCAGTTTGGTTCATTGGGCCTACAAAAATCTGGACTCACCAAACAACTTCAAAAAAAATTTCACCCTGGCATTGGGGAAAATCTCTCAAGAGTTGTAGAGGTGTACCTACTCTCAACCTTCTACTCCCTGAGTTCTCTGGAACATGAGAGACCATGAACCACTGTGATAAAATTACATACAACTGGGAGAAGGGATGAGGAGTGAGGGAGTGGCTAGAGTATCAGGTGAGAGGCTAATGCTCATCTTAGGCCTTTCATGAGGGATCATCAAGAGGCTTGGCCCTACAGGGGTCTTGCAGGAGAATACAGTGGCTCACATTAAGATGCTAGCATCTATGCTATAGTGTGAGGACAGTATTATTCAATGGAGATTGATAAATGTGCCCTGTCTATTTTGTTCTGAGTGCTGTTTCCAATAGTGCTCCTCTCTATCTGGGCTTCCAGGTCCTAACAAATATCACTACCTATATGGCCAACTCTGAAGTCCTAGACCTAATCCTAGAACTTTTGTGTCACCTCCTAACATGTGTATTTTAACTACTTTCTAGGAACACTCAATCCAAATGGCCATACAGCTCCTAGGCATTAAAAACCCACCTGCTTAGATTTCCTCTCAGTAATGAATAGTTCATATCAGAATCTAGAGATGAACTTGTGTCCAAAAAGTACTTTAGAGTTTGATCTCTAAATGCTTTGTTTGCAACTCCATCCATTTCCCCTTGTCACTACTATCACCACCTAATCATGATTTCTAATTCTCTCCTTTAAACCATCTAATGACATACTGTTTCCCATTGCTATGTTGCTATTCTGGTTCTGTTGTGTTCCTTTTATCGTTTGTGCCCCATGAACTCTCACTAATCATAAAAAGGCATTTCTGTTGCCTTCTCTTCAACACATCTCTGTTTCTTTTCCTCAAATCCTTTCTCCTTTCCCTCTGCATGGTCCAGTACCTGTCTGCATCTCTAGGCTTCCTCACATGGCCTTCCTCTCTGAAATATCCTGCATGAACAGGTCCTGCACCTCTTAAATAGGTCACGCTATCAACTCATTCTCCTGCATATTCAGGTCTCTCCTCAGCAATGCATACTTCTATTTTTCTGCATGTTATCTTCCCAGCAGTTACTTGCTCTTTGTTTCTAATCTGAGTATCATCGACACTAATTTCCAATTTGGAATCTTCTATCACAGGACCACCTTAAATCCTTTTTCTATCAGAATATTATCTCAACTTATGTCTTCTCTTCCATTGGACTGTTAGCTCTGAGGGCAGTAGCCTAGCTTGTCTGACTCAGCAGTTTATTACAGTATCACATAGACGGATAATTAAATAATGAATATCTATTGAAGAAATTAGTGATTGAATGTATGAGTGGGCAAATAAATAGCTCAGAGGATAAGAAGCTCAAATTCGCTCTAGTGTAGATCTTTAGCCTCTCTCAGTATTGCTAGATACTTCATGCATTCAGATATTACTGTTTTAGGAATTAAGAGCATGGACTTAAAATCAGAGCCCCTTGGTTATAGTGATCTGCGTGTTAGTCATTTAATATCCTTTAGCTTCATTTTTTCTATGAACTAGAGCCTATATTGCCTCATAGGTATTGCCATTGAAGGGATGAAATGGAATATTCCCTGTGAAGTATATGTTGAGAAGCTGCTTATTCCTAGTGAGACTAAATTAAATGATAGCTATGACAGTGATTGAGAATTGTCAAAGAATTGCAAAGAGAATTGGGAACCTTTGACAGTGATGACTGTATCACAGGACAGAGTGGACCATCCTTATTACATTGTCCTCTGTCTGTCATGATTATTCATGCACACAGTACTGCACAGCAAATGCCTCATCTATCCATCTTCTGCCAGAGAAGACCCTGTGGGCCACTTACAAATCCACTCTCCAGCAGTTACCACATCTTGCCTGTTATAGTTTAGTCTAATTACTTCAGTGACTGTCAAGACTTCAGCCTAAGTCCCTTCAGTATACAGAACAAAGCCACACATAATTGAAACGGCACTTTGCTAGAGAAAACAAGTTGCTGTCTTGAGATGGACGTAGAATCTGAGTCTGGCTACCTGATTTATATATTACTCACTTTTCTATACTGTGACAAAATGCCTGAGATATTTGCTTTTAAACCAGGGAAGAGTGAGTTTGGCTCATGGTTTCCGAGGTTTATTTTGTCCACCATCCTTTGATCCCTGTAGTAAGGAGTTGCAGGAGTTGCATAATAACAGCAGTATATGGCATGCAAGGTTGCTTGTATTGAGAAACTAGGAAGCAAAGAGAAAAAAAAAGATTGAATTCCCCATATTCCCTTCAATGGTAAGCTGGTAATGATCTAACATCTCTAACTCTTCCTCAAAGTTCCAGTGTAACATGCCATGGACAGGGACCAAGCCATAAACACATAGGCCTTTGAGAGGCTTTTCAAATTCAAACTATAGCTCTTCACAGTGGAGGACTAAGTTAGACATGTTCATCTCACCTATCAGAGCAAATGTGAGGACTAAGAAGGTGTAGGTCCTGGAAGATTAATACCAGGAACCTGAGGGACTTAATATATATATATATATATATATATATATATATATATATATATATCATGCATCATTATATATATATTTATAAACTAAAATAATTATATAAATTATACATCATTATATATTCAATAAATTATATTTATATGTATAGTAAATAAAATTAAATCATAAATCATATATATTTATAGAATAATAATAACATTTGATATCTTATTAATATATATTACTATATATACTATATATAATAAATTTACCTTCTCTCTTTAAGACCTATTTTATTTTTATTTGTGAATGTGTCTATGGAAAAGATTTCCCATAGAGTTCAGAAGAAAACATTGAACTATTGGAGCTATAGTGGTTATGAACTTCATAATGTGTATGCTGGGAACTGAATTCTAGTTCTCTAGAAGAGCAAGAGGCACACTCAGCCATTAAGCCATTTGCTCAACCTTGTCTTTTTTTAAAAAAAAAATGGTGTTTGCCTGAGTGTGTGAAAGTATATAAAGGTATGAGTGTGACCATAATAAGTGTAATATGCAAGGTACCTGTACCTTTGTGTACACACAAAGGCCGTGGGAAGACATTTTCCTTTCTCTACTATGGATCTTATTCCTTTGAGATAGGGTCTCTCAGTTTGAACATAGGTGACCAGCAAGCTTCAGTGAGTCACTTGTCTCCATCCCTTTACCTTTGGGATTATAGAGAAGCATGCCCAACCAACATATTCATTCATGCTTTATTAGTTCCTACATGGGTGCTAGGATCTGAATTCAGGTCCTTGTGCTCCACAGAAAACACTTGCACACTGAGGTCTTTCTAACCCCAGAAAACATTTATTCTAAAAGGTATGTTCAACTGTCCACATCAGACTTCTCAGTACATGCATTCCTCTAGAGAGCAACAGCTATTGAATACAGTAGTACTCAGTAGCAAACCAATTTGCTATTCCTTATTTGTATGCCTCATCTTACATAGGAATATTTAATTAAAATGCTCCATTACATATTTTCCCTCAGTCAAAAAGTAGTCAGAAAGATGGAGAGTTTTCGACAAATGACAATCTCTCTTTCATGCTATATACTGTCCTTCAATAAGTCCCCAATGTGAAGTGGACTATTTGGTGATGCTTGAGGATCTGTTTAAAGGGCCATATCTATTAGTTCCAAAATCCATTAGAAGGACCACTGGACATGCTGCTTCTTATTATGGACCAATCATTTTCTAAATTTGATGCCTTAAAAACCAAGCCTTTGTTACTAGGGTACCATAGAAAAGATGGTTCTTTGGCATATAGAGATGTACCGATTTTGTTATGATCTTAGGCATAATTTATTTTCTAGGATCAGGTACATGTCCCAGCTAAACATGAGCTTTCATGAGGGTATTTTGTATATGGCTGCCTTTACTAGCTTCCTATCTAATTTGAGGTCCTGCATTTTATGGCCATTTTTCTCTGGAATAAATTAGACATACATCTATTATTCGCAGGCATCACTCACATCTCCAGACACTTACAAATGAATGCAAACATGTTCAGGGACATATTTTTGAAAACAGCAGAGCTAGTGTTTGAGGAGTTTGATATTCTGCTCATTATGTCTAGTTTTGCGACAGTGTCTGGGAAATATTGGTTTACTGAGTACAAAATGCCTCATGCTTTAGGTTATTCATTCAAAAGACATAAACATAGTCAAGTTCCAACAAATACACATTTATAAACAGAGAGATGTCCTAAGAGTGGTATTGATGTCTCAGAAAGGGCAGTTTTAAATCTTCATAACTAATTGCATTACACTTTAGCAACACAGTCTATGTGCATCCTATTGCTTGCACAGTGAGCAGGATATTGCTATTAATGTTACTTCCCAATAACAAGTAAGTCTTTGTGGTATGCTTACCCTGGACTGGGTACTGGGCTGGCACATGCGCATGCTTGCATAGCCCCTCTACTGATTCCATTTAGTTTGCTAGTATACGCATAGCAAAATACAACAGTCAGAAGGAAGAGAAATTTAGTTTTGCATAATTAAAAAAGCTAGAAGCCTATTTTTAAGGCATCCGTGGGTGTGGTTACTCCAAAGGCTCCCTCTTTGGATGTTCCATGACTGTGCTTTGCTGTGTCTTCCCCTGTCCTGTCCTGTGTGTAAAAACACGCTGATGTCTCATTGCGTTCCCCACAATTCTCTCTTTTTTAAAGAGAAAAGTAAGATTATGTTAGACCCTTCCAGTCTTCACCTTAGTTTTATCTTAGTGTCTTTCTTTAAGTCTGAATCTCATATTTAAAGGTATTGGGGTGAGGCTTCTATTTATGGATTAGGCGATGGGGACATTGTTCAGCCTATATAAAAGAATGACTATCATGTGCCTTCACTACTGTGCTAGGCTTCCTAGGTGAAGGCAAAGGCAGACATGGTTCCCTATATTCTACAGTATATGTTGATCGACAGAAGTAGAGAATAACTATCAAAAGCAGTATTCAATACTCAACTAAGATTAGTTCTATAAAATAGAATGTATGTAACCTGGGGGACTTCAGGGTTGGAGAATCTAAATAAATCTTACATACTTAAGCTGTGAACTCAAGCATAAAAGCGGCTTTGTCAATATCACTTATTAAGTGCTTTCTGTATGCCTAACATCATTTTCAATATTCATTTTATTTCATCAAATATTTAAGTATATGTAACATGGGTAGTATTTTCACTCCCATTGTATTGACTTAGGAAGTGATGCACTTTTACTTGTGTTCAGTGGATCACACGTCCAGGAAGTTCAATGGACTTCAGAGATAGAAGTCTTAACCATTAGGTGAAGGAAGAAGTTGATGGCTAGGATACAAATAACGAATGTAAGAAATGACAAATACCCAGGAATGAGTAGAGAGGAAGCTGGCGTTACCATGGTGTTGGGGTAGTCTTTGAGGAAATGAAGACAATGGTAACATCTATTTCATCACAAAATCCTTAGGACTTAGTGACAACAGCAAGACAGACATCTCAGATTTCTACATGGGCAGGGTGTGAGGGAAGATGCTGCCTGCCAAAGTAGAGAACAGTTGCATTTGGAGATGAGGCAGTACACTGTTTAGCACTTTAGATTGAGATTCTACCTCCTAGAAAAACTTACGTGGAAATCTCAAGTGGATATTTACATGTTGAGCCTGATCAGAAGAAAAACCCAGTCTGAGAAAAGTATATGTCACCCATATTTTGGTAAAATTCAAGCTTATGCCAACAAATAGGATCAGCTAGCCAATATGTACTGCTGGAGATGATCATAGGCTAAGTCCTGGGGCTCACCACCATTGGAAAATTCAGTAGAAGATAAGCCAGCAAAGGAGAACCTCAATAGGAAGACTAATACCAGGGAGGAGAGCTATATAAGAAGACAAGTGCAGAACGTAGGTATTCTAGGAAGGAGCTCACATGTTGCATGCTCTTGCCTCAAAAATGTGTTTACTTGGGTTTGTCAATATGACAACCAATGATTCTTTTTAATATGACATCATGGATAGACTCTTATACAGGCTACAGGATGCTCAGTTTCAGGTATTCATAAATAATTGCATTGTACTTCAATATCACAGTCAATGTGCAATCTAAATGCCATCAAGACAGCTGATTTCCCCTTCCTGTCTTACAGAGCTGAAGCCTGAAACTCACTTAGGTATTTCTAGTGCTGGTCACACAGTTCTGTAGTACAATTCAAGTTTCATAATTGAGGCTGGCTACCTTAGGGTATGAACACATCAGAATTTTGCTCTCTTAAATATACAATCCACGACTCCTCTTATTTTTATTTCCTTTTCCACTTTTTTATTGGTATATATTAACTCATACATGATAACAGTTTAGTTATGTTTTGAGCCATGTATGTAATATATTTTATTCATATCCATCCCCCATTATCTTTTTTCTTATTTCTATACTTGCTGATCCCTTTTCTCTCCCCAACTAGTCTCCCATTTTTTTTTCCTACTTTTATGTCCTATTTTTCTTTCTTGTGGAGTGAAGATGCCCTAATAAGCCTCCTTAGGGCATGAATGAGGGCATGTTTACAGGGACATGAATGAGTAGTGGCTTATAGAAATATGGATACCTCACTTTGACTACACCAATGTAAAAAATCTCTGCTTATAGACCCTCAGAAGACATATGCCCTTTGGGGCCCTGCCCTACAGCTTCAATTTGTTCCCTAGAAATCTTCGTTCAGCTTACAATAGTAGCCAATTAAGTTAATATGTCAAATATGCATTTGTTTAGAAAAACTTTTTGGAAAAGTATCCATGGTGCAGAAGCCTTCTTAGACATTCATGTAACTGTCCTACCAAGAACAACCTTTAAAGTCCTGTCTCCTTTAGATCTCATAGGGTATCTCAGGGGGAATAGCTTGTCCACTTCCTAAGGCCTATATACCAGTTCTCTTTGCACAGAGATTAATGGAATAGGTTAGTGTTATCATTTAAACAATTTATCTTTATAAAGACCCAGGAACCATGGGTCTTCCTTATGCTTCTGGAAGAAGCTGTGGCAAGGTGCTTTGCTCAAATGTTGGTTGAGTTGAATCATGTGAAAATGAGAAAAGCTTTATTGAGTTGACAGCCCTGCCCTTGGAATGAATCAGGCTTGTGTTTTAACAGAGACATGAATACAAAACAAAACAAAGCCTATAAAAATACTTGGTTCCCTTTCATGATCACTGAGCCAGTAACCAGCTGCACAAATTCCCCAAGAAGACTTTAGCCGTCTGATTTGTTTCTTTGGTTTCTTTCCTATTCCATTCTTCTCTGTTGTTTAAATTAAAGTGCTGTTTTCTTGTTGGACCCATTCCCAACTTGAGCATTAAAACCAGAATGCATTCATTTCACAAATATTCCCATTTGGGTACAAAAGAAGGCAAAGGTATTGGCTCAGCTTATACAGTTTGTTCTCCAAAGCAGAGTCAGAATCTTTTAACACACAGCTTGACTAGTGTCAGGTGTGCCAAGTCTGTCAAGGTGAAGGACACACCAACAGCGCAGTATAAATGCTCCAGAGACTACAATGCTGTTGGCTGTAAGGAGACGAAAGGCTAGAACCTTTGTTGAAAGTTGTGTATGTGCTCAACCTAGAGGATGCAAATGCTTTTAATGCACAAAAAATGATGAGGCAGTCACAAAACCTAAGCAGTTGAAGTACCCTTGGCAGCAGTAGGGGGATGCCATCACTTTGTCTCCTCTAGGAGGTTTTTTTGTT
Source organism: Montemys delectorum (assembly GCA_019843815.1). Taxonomy (NCBI): domain Eukaryota; kingdom Metazoa; phylum Chordata; class Mammalia; order Rodentia; family Muridae; genus Montemys; species Montemys delectorum. Next base: position 45,480 of record JADRCD010221373.1, read on the forward strand.
TTTTGGTTTTTTTGGTTTTTTGTTTTTTTGTTTTTTGTTTTTTGTTTTTTGTTTTTTGTTTTTTGTTTTTTTTTTTTTTGTTTTTTTTTGGACGTTATGGTCCTAAGTCCTTCAACCTCATTGCAATGAATAACAGAGATTCAGCATGTGTAAGTTTCTATTGAGGAAAATATGGTTGGTTTGCCAAAATCATGTATAAATACATGGTTCAGGAATGTACTTTATGTAGCAATGCAGAAGATGGCAAGACTGATGCACCCAGAGGAGATAAAGTGCAGAAGATGTTGCAGATCATATTAAGGAAGTAGACATGACCCTAGAGAGTTGGATGTTCACAAGGCGATGTAGACAGGAGAAGAGTTGTGAACTTTACAAGATTCAAGAAGTCTTTGAATCTTTCAAAGTTCACAGATATGAATTCAAACACCTTGAAATGGTTGACAAAGGCTTACATCACAAGAAATATGTACACAGGGAGATGTTTGCAACAAGAGAAGAGCATGCAAACACTAACACAGACACAGACCCAATGCCCACTCAGTGGCATGGCATCAAACAGATTTGCATGGAGAAATGCCAAGACTATGTAGAGAATTAGAAAACCACTGAAACACGCACACAGAGACAGGGTAATAGACACAGAAACACACACATACACAAAGAGACTAGAGTGAGCATACACAGACATACTCCTAGATATAGGTGGACAGACATATGACCTATATTTGTCAGAGAACAGGAAAGGCAGGCAGGCAGATAGACAGACAGACAGACAGACAGACAGACAGACAGGTAGAACAGAGCAGAAATGCAGAGAATAACTTGAGCTATGCACTTTAGGGAGGAGTGGAAAGAGAGACAACCCTAGGGAGAGAAGAAGCTGTAGCCAGGGTTAAGTTATGGGCTAGCTCACTTCATGAGAGTGTACTTGGAGGAGGTGTGGTTCTTTCCGGTGGCCATAGTCCTCTTGTAGGTGAGCGTATTGTTATGCTGTGTGACCCTTAGGCTTTAAATTTTTGCTTCTGGTGTTGTTACTTCTTAACCTTCAACTCAAACCAGTGCTGAGTTGTATGATTAGTATCTTGTTCTAAAGAAGGAACATGGGGACTTTTTAGCTTTGGTAAGGAGTAATCTATTAATGGAGTTCACAGTTGATCTAAAGACACCTTGTGGGGCAGTTTAATGATGATTTCCAACCTTCTGACTGACCTCAGAAGCTGCTCCTTTACATGAGGTTGCCATGGTTACATCTAGATGTTGAGGAGGAACATGACATAAAAAACTTATCATGGTGACACCAGAAATGGAGACCATTGAAAGACCATACTTCTGTGGAAGAAAAAACACGTGCCTCCCTAGTGTGACTGAGAAGTGGTCACTAGGAAAGGTAAAGATACCATGGAGCCTCATTGCAGACTGGAGTGTAGGGATCCCAAAATGGCAATGAAGGGTTCCTGGCTGGACTGGAAAGGTGGCATTAGCAATGGGACAGCATCATGACCGTTATTACTGGTGAACCTGACATACATAATGGATGCTCTTACAAAGACTCTATCAGGCTGTTTCAGAAGGGGGCATTACAGGGTTTCATTCTAGGATGCAGATTTGGAAGTTAGGGCCAAGGAAGGGACCATGAGGCATTTCATGTGTTGTTTACTGTACTGTTTACTCTTGCTCATCTCATCTGTAGACTGAAGAAGCCTTACAGGTCTTGAGAATCCAGCAGAGAAATGATGGCTTTCAAAGATGATTCCAAACTTACATAGAATAAAAAATATTGTCTAGAGAAATCTGTCACAGAGAAAATATTACCTATTCCTTTCCTGGGAACCAAGGCGAACTCACCAGAATTTTTAACACAGAGATAGGAGAACTCAGCCTGCTGTTTCACATTCTAGTGTGGAAGGCAGTGGGGCCTGCAGGAGAGCAGTGGGCAGGTAAATGAAGAGGCCGTGCTTTGTACAGGGAGAAGTGCCATGAGTGAGTTCAAAGGCCTGGTGTGAAAGGCAAGCAGGTGACAACTTCAACCTAACAATCATGAAGGAAAGGCTTCTATTAGGTGCAGGTTAGGGGTGGGAGCTTTGGTAAGGTGGAGTCCTCAAGGCAACTGAGCAAGATGTTTTGATGAACATTCAGGTCAAGCTGTCACTTAGGAGTGAGAAGAGGGAGTGCATGGTGTCAGAAAGGACACAGGGTCATTTGGTAATGTCTTCTCTTGTGTGAGACCAAGACACTTCGATCTTTTAAACTGATGACTGCCATATACTAATATGTCCATTTGATATCCTACTTTTCAATGAAGCTTGCTTCTTTTGCTCCATGTGATGTTTAAAACATACCTGGGAAGGGGAAGGAGTGAGGGAAGGGGAAAGTGTATCCCACCCTTCATTTCTCTGAGAAGACACTCATGCCCAGAGAGGTTATGCGTAAAGCTAGGCTTTGTGCCTGCATGTTCTTTACCACACTCTTAAAAGTGTCTCTGTGATTTAGTCCCTTTTCAGAGCCCTAGTTCCTTTATAAGAAAAACTCTGACAGAGCTCAGGTACCTCATTACTTAATTATGCATTGTTGTTGTGATTTGTGCGGGAGGTAGATATTTGTTTAATTCAAAGTCATAGCCCACAGTCCCCCTCAGCAACACTCACTAATTAAATATGAGGCTAGAAAAAGGTGAGGAGTACTAAACAATGGCCTGTGTATTGAACGTGGTGTTCGTATGTAAACACAGCCCACAGATCACAGGCTTTGAAACGTATGTGTACTTAATTAGCCAAACACGAGGTGCGGGTTGACATAAATAGATACTCCTCAATAAACAGCAACATGTCACAGCATTAGCTAGAAGTGTGGTAGCTGAGAAGAAATTAATCACTAACACATCTGGGTGTGTGTATGTGTTTCTTCTTATAATTAGTTACCCTTTCCAGGGCATTAAGTGATTTATTTAGATTCCAAGCCCCTGTATCCATGGTAACTATGTTAACCAATTTTTTTGTTGTTGTTCTGTTTTGTTTTTCCCACTCTGTGCCAAAGTCTTATAGTAACTAAAAGACAAACCCATGTATCATGGACTCAGTAGCTTGCTGGACATTAAGGGAATAGCAGTTATATAAGAAAAGCTTGTCAAAAGGCTGTAGGGAAGGTGGTCAAATCAAGCATGATTCCTGCTCAGAGATTCATGAGCTAGATCAGAAATGCTGACTGTAGAGTTAAAGATCAAGGGGAGCAAATGTCTTAAGTGGAGTATCTGGGAAGGAACTGGGGCAGGAAAAGATGACTTCTGTGTGAAAGGACCAGAGGATTCCTAAAGCTAAAACTGTCCCTCACGGGGACTATTACAATTGGCTACCATTAACAAGGGCCTGGGTTGTGTATTACATCTTACACATACAATTTATTTGTATGAGGGTGAGAAGCTCAGATTCAAGATATAGATCAATTCATTGCTGGAGAACTACCATTGTGTTCCATTCTGGATACATTCTCCCATCTGACCCAACACACAAGCACAGTCACAGATAAGAGAATGTTATCTAGGCTATATAAATGAATTTTCAAAATTCTATGATTCTGTGATAGGAAAAAGGAACAATCCAGCTAGAAAGTGGACATAAGATATAAAGAATATTACAATGTAGAGGGTGAGAGACCGTAAGAATGAACATGAGAAAATATTCAGCATCAGTAGTCCTTTGGGAAATGTAAATTAGGACCACAGTGATTTATCACTACATATATTAAAACATAAAATTCAGAAGCCACACTATCAGATGCTGCTGGAGATGAGAGAAAACAAACATCTCTGGTAGAAATATAAAACGCAACAGCCTCTCTGGAAAATTGCTTGGCAGTTGCTTAAAAGACAAATGTAAATTGCATGTATGACTCAACAAACCTCCCTTACCTCTGAGCTCTTGTCACAAAGATGAACAGATGTAGTCACACAAAAATATACATGCCAGTACTTAGTGTAGTTTAATTTTCAAAACTACAAGCAACCTAGATATCCTTAAAGAGCATCCATTCTGTAAAATATTACCCCTCAACCAAGGAGGTCTGTGGGCACACAACAACCTGAATGAAGCTCAAGGATATGAATCTTGTCTAATAGTCAAATGGCACATAGTTCTCATATAGATTTCTCAAACTGACAAAATGATTGAGATAGAGTATAGACAAGCAGAGGTGGAAAAGGTATGAGAGCAGTCAGGGAATGTATCTAGAACTGGCACAAGGCTTGTTCTGTTGCAATGGATTGCTCTATACCTTGAGCTTCATTTGCCTATACTAATCAATGAAGAAGATAAGGTAGCACAGGCACAGAAGATTGTATTAATTGTTGGAAAATAATAAAACTAACCTTTTGGGAGTATCTACTACCTGCTAGGACTTCGTTAAGAATTTATGTTTAATACTAAGGGGGATGGTGATAGGAATTGTTTAAAGCATTACCGTGATGACCTTCACAGGAGGAAACTAAGAACTCCAATCATTTTGCTCCAGTCAGTGAGTGAGACTATAGAGTGGAGACAGATGTAGGCAGGTCATTAGCTTCAAGGCTATAGTTCTCACCACCGCTCTCTTCTTCAGCATTCATGTTTTTGAGCCAAGACAACTGTGTAACTAAGGATTTATACTGGGATCCACACAGCTATCATGGGGGAGCTGAATGCTTCTTTTCACTCTGACACTGTCTGTATGAGCTCTAGGAAGCATAGCTCAGCCCCACTGTTCAAGTAGTACTGAGGGGGGTCACTAAAATTATCTGGGAAGAACTGGATTATTCTGGCTACCATTTGTAGTCAATGGTGCTAGTAGAAGATGATTCATTTTCTTTGAACTCTGTGCTGAGAAAGGGCTGAGAATAAAGGAGTTGTTAGTATTCCTCCTCCATGCAGTATCTTACTCCCCCAGTTTCCAGGCTAGAGTATTTGAAATTGAAGGCATGCCTTTGGTCAGTAGTCCATCCAGTTTCCCATTCCCCCTTTTTAAAGCATGTTGAAAATGCTTAGTGTTCATGTCCTTCCTCTTTAAGCCCTGAGCCAAAGCCTTTCCACTTTTAAATTTCTATCTGCCTTTTGTAATGGCTTCTTTGGTATGGTCTGAAATCTCAATATGCTACCAAGCTTGTACCCACAGTATGTATGCTTTGGTATTCTTCCTATGCGTATAATAAACAGCAGAACAATTCTCAAAACAGGGGGGCTCAGCATTCTGACTGGAATCAGTTGGGTGACCTGTTAATGTGAACAAGCTACATGGAATCCTGGTAGAGAATTGCTTTGCTATTAATGAGAGAGGTAGTGAACAACCTGGGATCTTTGCAAACATTTTCTTCATGTGGAATGTCTCACAGAATGTGAAGAACTTGAAGGACAGACTTCTGTTCTGCTCAGGTAATATGATTTCCTTTAACCACTCCCTTTCCTGGTTGAACCTGTGACAGTCTGACAAGTCCTGCCCAGATGTGTTACAAATCATTAAAGTTAGTTCTTGTCTTAAAACTGCTTTGGCAACATCAAAGAGACAAGCATGTAAATGAGGCAGAAAACATGGATTCCAAAGAGCTCTAGAATAGTGGGTTTGAGTGGAGCTATCTACTCAAGGACTTTATCAGTGTTAAGGACACATAACAAGGTCCAGGGCGAGAGGCTCAGAGTGTATCCATATCCAGCTAAGATCAAGATGGAGGTTGGCAACTAGACAGGGTAAAGGAGCAGTGTGCGGGAAGGCCTTTCAGCAGAACAGCTAGAGGTACTGTGTCAAGGGCCTGTCACCTTTCCAGGATAATGGTGTGAACAGACACCAGGATCCTCTTGGATTACAATCATCTTGGGTCACAATGCAGAGATCATGAAAGAGTTCATAGAAGTCATTATTAGTTAAGAAGGTAATTGTTGAGGGGTAATGTTAACTCACTACAAGGAGTAAATTACTCATCAAAATTAGTTTCTTTGGCGTAGAGAGATGGCTGTCTTGGTTAAAACTGTATGCTGATCTTCCAAAGGACCTGATTTTGAGTCACAGCACCAATATCAAGTGGCTCATATTCACCTGTAACCCCAGCTCTAGGGGGATCTGACACACTTTTATGAACTCAACAAATATCTATGCTCCCATATGTATGTACCCACATAGAGACACACTTACATACACATATTTAGAAAATAAAAATAAATCTTAAGAAAAAGTAGAGTATCTTATCTTTATGTTATCACTTTAACAGCCTACAGCCCCTCCCAATTCTGCTACTTCATTCTACCCTCAGCTCTTACCATGTTAACAAATGTTCTCATACATTTGAAACAATTGTAGGCATTTCCCCCAGAGTATCTACCCATAGACATCTGTGCTTTCCTGAGCACTTAGCTGAAGGATCATCTTCTAGTGATATCTTGGTATCTGAGGTACAGCTCTCAGACCCATCCGTGATCTTTAATCTCTAAGGCCATAGTTTTAATGCAAATGTTAGATCTGTCCACAAAACAAACATAAATGCACTGGAAAGGCTCACAAATATGGTTGTGTAACTGTGAAAGGAGGCTATGGACTGGGATAAGGACTAGAGATAAAGAAAATGTGGCAATTTGACAGAAGACTACGTATATATGTGGATGTCTGAAGGGTGGCTTGAGAGGGAGGGAGGGATCACAATATAGAACAGTCTTCAGAAGCTGTAGGGAAAGGCAATGATGTCCTCGCTGTTTAAAGCACACTGCTGCTACTTCTTCTTCATTCCATGTGGCTTCCTCTAAGTGCAGTGGATCTCCTGTTTCTTCACCCATGCTTTCACAGCAGAGGTGCTGTTGTGAGGCATTAGGAGCTATTGCCTCGTGCTATTACACACACTATCGAGTCTGATTCTCATCGTGCTTTAAAAAATAGTATCTCCTAATTTTAAGTCCAGCAGGGTTTCGACCAGGTTTAAGTCCAGTAGCCTTTCATGCAGTGAAGGGAATGCCTCCTCATCCTTCTTTATCCTATTCCACTGAGTCTGCTCCTTTATATCACATCTACTCTATGTTTACCTTGTGTTTATTATTGTCCATGCTGCAATAACAGCTACACATGTGACAACAAAGAAAATGAAAGGAAGGATGGAATGAAGAGGCTGGAAGGAAGGAAGGAAGGAAGGAAGGAAGGAAGGAAGGAAGGAAGGAAGGAAGGAAGGAAGGAAGGAAAGAAGGAAAGAAAGAAAGAAAGAAAGAAAGAAAGAAAGAAAGAAAGAAAGAGAAAGAGAGAGAGAAGAAAAGAAGGCGTAAATGAGTAAATGATTGTAGATTTAATTTCAGATGAGGAATGAGAGTGGCTTATTAAACTAGGAGTTCATTTATATCAAGAATTTAGGCAGCCAGCACTCTGGTGGAACTTTTCACCTAGGCAGACACACTGACCATTTGACTTGTTAGGCACTCCCTTTATTATGTCAGGGGCTGTACTAAAGGATCTCTACCCAGCTGATCTTCTCAGAAGCCATTTTGGGAAGCTTCTTCATTATCTGTATTTTATACATGTGGGAGCCAAAGCTTAGAGATGTTTACTTGCTTTTCCAGACTTGGGCTAGAAATCAGTGTGAGCCTAAGCATTCCATCCAGCTCATCTCACAACTCCACATCCTATGACCTGTTTCCCTGCAAGAGAAATCATAGCTCTCTGCATTCAGCCTCTCTCCATTGTGGGATGAGAGAGGGGTTCTAAAGGGATCCACACTATGCTCTGTGGAAGCCTCAGAGCTCCTTTGAGCCAGGCTGTGTGTGTATGCAATTTCACATTGGTTTCAAGGAGAATAATTCTATCTGCTTCTAATTTATAAATTAGTCTGCAATAGAGTAATTTTATGTAAGAATTATGAACTCCTTAAAATAAAGTTCAAAGCTGACTTATGAATTTTTAGAGATACTCTTCTAGAGCATTCAGAGAAGGTTTTGTGGGACTTGAGTATCACTAAGAAAAGTTGCTTTAGGAGTTGTTGTAAGTGATATGTCCATAACAACCACAGTGAAAGCTGCAAGAACACATTGTTCACAAGTGCTAGATTGAGCAGTTTGCAGTATTAATACATTCCACTCTCACAGCAGCCCCAAGAGCTTGAAGCTCCAAAATGTTGAATAACAGTCTCAGTTTAAGCCTCAAGACAAAGAATTAAGCCTAGGCTTCAGAGTTCTAGAATCCATATACTGTCATCTCTTAACCTAGAAATAGGGAGTTGAATATTTCATGTCACTAAGCTCAAGGTAAAAGTTAGAGTGCTAAAACACTCCACCTTGGCAATTGCATCCCCATGTCATGTGTATCTTTATGTACATGACAAACTTGTGCCACCTACAGGACCTGTTATTTCTCTTCCAGCCTTTCCTTTGATTCTCACTGAGTAGACCTGTTATTGTCAATGGTATCATATTATGTAGAAAGAGAACTCAATTCACAACTGATATCCTTGGGTATGATATAGCTGTCATAGCTTTATATATGTAAATTTTTTTTTGGCAAACTAACTATTTCTTACTCATTTTAATGAATGAAGCCAACACTGACAGTAGCCAGAGGATAGCAGTGTCATAGCCAATGCTAAGAACACATGCTTATTTTGTCATAGATGAAATGCATAGCCTTTGGATAGTTTCTTCACAAAATATTAATGCCAATGGTTAAAAATTGTATAGGACAGTGTGTTTCAATCTATGGGTCACAACCCTTTGTGGGAAGAACAACTTTTTTACAGGAGTTGCTTGATAAGATTAGAAAACATAGATATTTACACTATAATCCATAACATTAGCAAAATTACAGTTATAAAATAGCAACAAAAATATTTTCTGGCTGGCATCACCACAACGTGAGAAAGTATATTAAAGGAATACAGCGTCACAAAGGTTGTGAACTACTTAGAAGAATCATGACTTCTATACCCCATCTAGGCTTCAGCCCAACATATTCTGACCTACACCATTAGAAAGTGTTGTTCATACCAAATGTTCCTAAGAGGTCTTAACCAATATACTTCTATAATACTGTTATAATATGGTAAGATTTCTGATGGATTAGATTTCCTGATCATTCTCAACAGCAGTTGTCTTTTTTGAAAGGAAGCTTTTGACTAATCTTCCTTCCATTAATGGCCTGTCTGTTTTGTGTGGGGACACCAAAGAAAGTGAGCATCCCAACATCAACCTAAAAATTTGAATCAACATAAACACTGTACATTAGTCACTAAAATCACCCAGAAAAAGAATATCATTAGTTCTTCATGCTGTCCAATTTCCTGACAATGGCTGGACAATCACTCTGCCAGATTTAACATCAATATTTACAAGAAGACGAATGAGGGTTGATTCCTGGGTCTTCCCTGGTGCCTTGTTTCCTTTTTTATTGTTACTGCCTTAGCAGGATTCATTGTTTGTGACTCAGGGCTACCACACTGGGTCCCACAAATCTTTCTTGCTTCCTGCTTGGGAGCTGGCTCAGATGATGTGCTCCCCTCTGAATATTCCTGTTGCTATCATTCTAGCCCCAAACATCATTCTAGCCCTGATTTAGGATGTTCTTCTGGAATAGCATCATTGGTTTAATCCCAGTCATTAGCTCTGTCTTAAGCTACTGAAATGACACTTCCATGTTGTGGGAACTTGGTTGAGAGTATATGTTTGTTTTCAGTGGGTTATGTAATGACTATTTTGAAAAGATTCTCACTCATGGAAACAATGTATACTTTGCTTATTTTAAGAAAACTTTGCTGTGTAGACTTTAGGTATGAAAGATGGATATTATTGGATATATATACATAGTCAAGTAATTTCTACAGTAAAGAAAATTAAGATATATATCAGTTTCCATACTTAGGCATGTTTTTCTTTGTTTTGTGGCCAAGGATATTAAAAATTTCATCACTTATCAGGTACCCTGTATCTAATAAAATTTAACTTGTATACCTGTAAGTACTACATGGGTTCAGACAAGAAAGGATCAAAAATAATCTTTAAAGCTCTACTCCATAGTTGTTCGGTTTGTGTGTATGTGAGTGTGTGTGTTTGTATGATATATATAATATTATATATATATTATTATTATTATATGGTGTATATAATATATTATATATAAATTTAATTTAAAAACAAAATAGATATGGTTGGGAAACAAGTGAGAACAAACAAAAATGAATAGAAACTATAGTCTTGTCATTATCCTCTAAATCATTTTGTGTGACAAATATTTATATAATGTTTATAATTAGGTTTTATAAGTTATCTAGAAAATACAAAAAGCATGTAGGGGGATTTTATAGACTTAAACAATATTTTATTTAAAGACTTACAGCAATTGCAGATTGTGCTATCCAGCAGGGCTATGGGACCAGTTAGCTCTCTACACAGCTCATCGTCCACGCCTCCTGCTTCATGTCCTCTGTTCCACATCTATCTACTTCTGCCTCCACTGGCACAATCTCATGATCTACTGGTTTACTTTCTATCTCTAAATTTTTAGTCATTGTTAAAAAAAAAATCAAGCATAAGTGAGATACTGAAGATTCGGGCATTTTGTATGTGTGTGTGTGTGTGTGTGTGTGTTTCTGTATTACATTGTTTTCGCAGATGGGTTTCAGGTTCTTCTATAGCATTATTGTAAAAGTCAGTGCTTCTTTTACTGATGGAATGGTATTCTACTATATGAATGCCTTCACAAGCCTTACACATTACAAATTCTGTAATGAGCCAGAGGTGTGACTAGCTTTATGAGGTAGTGATTACCAAGGTCATATGATCTTGTGACATGTTGGGTAGACCGCCACAAGACACAGTAGTTTACTTTATAATTCAGTCCATTGTACTCAATCCTAGAAAAGGATGTTGTTCTTTAAGTATTTCCCTCTGGAATAAATATGTGCTTCTTTGAGTTACAAGGAAAGCAGAACCATCTAAATGATGAGTCAACTTAATTCTACCAGTTTGTCCGCCTGCCCTCTTAGCTACTTTTTCCCTAGCTTTACACTATCTAATTCAACATTAGAAAATAAAAAAGCTTGCATACCATAAGAAAAGTGGAATATGTGAGAGGGGGAATTCAGTGGAGAAATATGATCCAATTTGGATCATGATGAGTTCTATATATGCTGGATGTTTTATTTTGTTGAAATTATAAGTGAAAATGACAATATTGAAATAATGAAAACCTTTTTTTTTTTTTTTTTTTTTTTTTTTTTTTTTTTTTTTTTTTTTTTTGGTTTTTTGAGACAGGGTTTCTCTGTATAGCCCTGGCTGTCCTGGAACTCACTCTGTAGACCAGGCTGGCCTCAAACTCAGAAATCCGCCTGCCTCTGCCTCCCAAGTGCTGGGATTAAAGGCGTGTGCCACCACCGCCCGGCAATAATGAGAATCTTATATTCATCTCATATTAAGGGAAGATAGTCTTCAGTGGAAAACTTTTGTAGTGATAGCCAAAGCAAGTGATGAAGGAATCGTTACACATCACAAAATGGCTGTGGCAAAGCTTTCAGTTAGAAATTAAAAATGCATGCTCTTTCCTGGGAGTAAATATCACCACAGATTCAAAATGTTGCACACAATGTGGATATACTCAGTTGTACTAAAGTTATATCACTTCCAACAATGGTGTCATTTATATACCATGAGCCAACCTTCTAGTAAAGCAGTCTGACATGAAATGGAGTGACAGCTGTCACTTAGCATGTTTCATCACTGCTCTGGGATCATGTGACCTGGTTCGAGTCACACCATCAAGAGTCTTTCTTCCTGGATCTCTTCCTACATCTTTGATTCTCTTCTATTTAATAGCCCTGTCCTGACTCTGCCAGAGGAGAAAATATATCATTGTGCTGCAGTGATTTTTTTTAAAGTTACCTTCTTTTAAGAATATGATTTTCAGCCTGGGGTGTGGTGATACACTCCTTTAATCATATTTACTTTAATCCACTTACAAGGGAGAAGCAGGAAAATCTCCAAATCTGAGCCAGCCTGGTCTACAGAGTGAATTCCAGCACAGCCAGGGCTACACAGAGACCCTGGAGAGAGAGAGAGAGAGAGAGAGAGAGAGAGAGAGAGAGAGAGAGAGAGAGAGAATAATTTGCAAAAATTACTTAAATTCACTTTTTAAAATGATGAAAATGTTAAATTCTGTTAAGTAAGTTTACTTTCAAAAAAAAAAAAAAAACCCTGACATAGAAAATAATGTAAAATGCCATCAACTTGAAGATCAGCCTAGAATTTTGTATAAATTTAGTTACTTCTGGGTTACTTTAAAATTCTTTTCAGATTTATTTAATTTTATGTATTTGAATATCTACATGTGCACTACACAAATGTCTGGGGACCATAGAGTCAGAGGAATGTATCAGACCTCTGGAACTGAAATTGCTGACGGCTGTGAGCCACCTTTGGATGCTGGGAACCAATCCTGGATCCTCTGCAATGCTGAATCAGCTTCGTGAGTGGTTTTGTCAACATATATTTGAAAATTACTTTTGTGTGCCCATGTATATGAGTGCATGTACCACAACACACATGTATAGTTTGAGGACAATTTATGGGAGGCATAGTGTCCTTTTCTGCCATGAGTCCTGGTGTCAGGATTGGCAACAAGCACTCTTACCACTGTTTTATCTTGATGTCTCCCTCCCAGGTGTCTGTATAACACTCAAACCAGTTTTCTTGTTCTGTTACCAGAAGTATCCATTTGCTTGCATCTTGATATTCCTTAAATGTTTGGTTCTCTTGCCTGGTCTTTTTGTTAGCACAGGAAAGGGAATTTACCCAACCTTGATCTTTATAGCTGGCCTTTCTGTGTGTCTCATTACTTTCATTTAAACCAAAATTTAGAGATAAAATCTATAGGAAAGATGTACCTGACTAGAGAGGTAATTAGGAAAAGCCACCACCATAATGACTAAGTTACAGTCTCTGGAGGGACATGAAAGCTTGTCCTGTCTCTTTAATGGAACAAGTTATTAATCCCCTTAACAATTTTCCCCTTTGGACTAGAAGTATTTCATGAATTTTTGCTTGGTAAAATACTCCTAAAGCAAGGCTTAAGCCATAATGCGCAGATTATGGAAATGATGTTCATTAAGTAGAGGGTGAGATTTCTAGAAAGCCACTGTGCTGCTTCACAACATGTAACCCCCATTAAAGGCTTCATTTGAATGTTTATTCATTGAGCAGTAAACGTTTATTATTATACGTTTTATTGAAACATAAATTAAAGAACAGTAATTAGGTGCAGGGCAAACAGTAAAGCAATGTGAATCTGACACAAAATGAGTAAGACAAGGAAAAATGTCATGCCTATTTCATTTGCATCCAATTCCTTTATTATAACCTCAACAGGAAGATAGAAGAGGGACTAACTCTCTAGATTTATGTTTCAATATGGCATGCAAAAGAAATGTACATGTTTTTGGTATTCTGTCTACTAAAGAGAGAGTTAATCTCCGAAGGTTAGAAACAAACTGGTTTTCTTATATTTTGAAAGGGAGCCATGATAGCTGTTAGGAAAGTCAGTGCTGAGCAATTAATAGGTTCCTTGGCAATTCTTGCTTGTAGGACTATAGTCCTACTGATTATGAGATGTTGCTCCAGACACAGGGCATATCTGAGGAGTTCTAAAAAAAAGATTGTACACTGAAGGAAAGGCCATCAAGAGATTGCCCCACCTTAGGATCTATCCCATCCACAGCCACCAAACCCAGATGCTATTGTGGATGCCTGGAAGTGCTTGCTGATGGAAGCCTTTATATGGCTGTCTCCTGAGAGGCTCTGCTAGAGCCTGACAAATACAGAGGTGGATGCTTACAGCCAATCATTGGACTATCCCCAATGGAGGAGTTGAAGAAGGGACTGAAGGAGCTAAGGGTGTTTGCATCCCTATGGAGGGAGTAACAGTGTCAACAGGGCAGATCCCCCGGAGCTCCCCAGGACTGGAGTACCAACCAAAGAATGTACATGGAGGGACCCATGGTGCTGGCCGCATATGTGTCAGAGTATGGCCTTGTTGAACATCAGTGGGAGGAGAGTCCCTTGGGACTGAGGGTGTTCCATGCCCCAGTGTAGAGGAACGCCATGGCAGGAAGACAGGAGTGGGTGGGTGGATGGGGGAACACTCTCATAGAGGCAAGAGGAGGGGGGAATGAGATGGGGGTTTCCAAAGGGGAGACCTGGAAATGGAAACCATTTGAAATGTAAATAAAGAAAATATCCAATAAAAATAAATAAATAAATAAATAAATAAATAAATATTTCACAGAGAAAGGCATTAGAGTGGCATTTTGGTGAGATGTTCTTTGGTGTACAAGAATGATATGTGTATTGTCTTCACAGTGGCTTTCTGTAGGCCATATCTTTGTATGACCAGGGACTTTTAAGAAGAGTGAAAAGACATGAATGGCTGTGAAATTCAGACATAAATATGTTAATTTTTATATAAGCTAAGAAATCAGGAGTACTGTAATAAGCCTTATTTAACCGTTTTTCTATCCATCCAATCAGTTACCTCCTTGTATATTCATTCATTTTTCCTTCTGTCTTCTATCACTCTTCCCACTTATTTATTCCTCCATTAATCCATCTCATATTGACCTATCCCAATAATACTTAATAAATATGTTCTTTAACTTACGAACATGGAATGGAAATCTCAGAAGAAAACCACAATATGGACTGTCCGATAATTCTAAAATTATGGAAAATAATGGAAGATAATCACTTGTGGAGTTTTTTGTACTCTATCGGTAAAGCTATCATCCACATTGATAGCATCAGAGCATCTCTGCAGAGTCTAAAAGCGTCAGAGAAGCCTTAGAGAATCTAAAGCTTGCACATTGGAGGCCAGTTTGGAAGGGCTCTTGAAAGACTAGGGCAGGTGGAAGAGAAGGGATGAGAAAGACATTTCACAGGGATGGAATTTTAATTTTAATTACAAAAACTCAAAACCATCAGAAATATTGTGATTACAATGTCAAGTGATCAAGGGATGATCTCTGGATTCTTGGATGTCACTCTCCCAATGGTAACATGCAGACCTGGACCTTCCACAGAAGCATTCAGAACATATTACCAGAGAGAACTGTCAGCTCATGTGTTGTGGCTGAACACGGAAACTCTTTAAAATTGCTTACCCAGATTCTACCTTTGTTGTCACATGAGCATAACCTAGTATGCATATATATGTATATATGTATGCATTTATATATGACTAAGGATAGTTCTTGGTATATAGTATTCCTATATCAACAACAGCTAATAAAAGTAAAAGTAATTTTGAATGATGGATAGATGGATATACAATTTTCCTATGCATGTATAGATGAGAGTTTTTACCTAATAGAAGAAACATTTCAACTATGTACCTCTCTATAGAGAAGAAAAGAAACAGATTTGATGACTTTGTTTTTTGTTTTTGGTTTGGTTTGGTTTGGTTTGGTTTGGTTTTTGGTTTTATGAGACAGGGTTTATCTGTGTAGCCCTTGCTGTCCTGAAACTTACTCTATAGACCAGGCTGGCCTCAAACTCAGAAATTTGCCTGCCTCTGCCTCCCAAGTGCTAGGATTAAAGGTGTGCGCCACCACTGCCTGGCTGATGACTTTAATAGCTTGTACAAGAACCCAATCTTTCCTGATGTAAAACCTGCCTCATTTGCATCATTCAGTTGGCAGCCTCTAAGTAGCAAGTGATTCACCTTACCATGTTTTTATCATTCCTAATACATATTAGCCCCCTGTTATAAAATAAAAGGAGACTGAACTTTTTTGAGATAGACAATGGTATCAATGTAGATGCCAAATCTATAATAATTTGAGAGTTAGAATACACTGAAGGAAGACAAGCAAATGATAAACTGGAGGAAAGATAATAAGAAAGGAGACTGTTAATTCCTTCCACCCAGATGTTCCTCTCCACATGGCATTATCTCTACCACTGCTTCTTCCTTTAATACACTCGGTGAAGGAAAGCAGAAAATGCCACTAGAAATATAATTGTCTCTCAGTGTCACCATTAGTGTCTATTAACAAACAGTAGGTAGATTTTCATATTGTTCTGCCTATTGCAGTGAAAATTTAAGCAAGGGGAGAGAATGTTCTCCCAACACCTGTTTTCCTAATTGATAGTAATTACTCTGAGCACATGCCCCCAGCACATAGGTCTTAATCAAAGTGGGTGCATTCTCATAAAGCCACAATATTTCCTCATAAGCTGTATTATTCTTTTATTAACACATTAAAAGAGGACAGGTGATTGAACTGTGAC
Organism: Montemys delectorum; assembly: GCA_019843815.1. Lineage (NCBI taxonomy): Eukaryota > Metazoa > Chordata > Mammalia > Rodentia > Muridae > Montemys > Montemys delectorum. The sequence continues at coordinate 61,733 of JADRCD010221373.1, forward strand.
GGTAGCTCCCATGTCTGCCTCTAGATGAGAAGTCCTTATACCTTTCTCCTTCAGTTTTCTCATTTCCTGTCAGAACTTCTTATGTCTTACAAACATGTTAGAATAGGATCCTTTTCTACCCTATTTGGAGACTGAGAGAAGTGGTTTAGGAAGTTGATCTACTTTTATCAATCAATTCCTTTTTCTTTGCTTGGTTTTAGATTTTAGAAGAGCTTCTTGGGGAAAAAAAAAAATAGAAATGATCTCCCTAGGTTTAGCCAGTACCCCATCATGGCATCTCCTTCTAGGCAGTAATTAGGAAAGTGACGAATGGCTTGTGTTTAAAATACAGAAGATATGGAAAACTGATTGGCAAAATAGATGTATTGACACTTGTTTCTGTTTTATTGGGACCGTGGACTTTTGTTCTCATGGAAAAGTAGTGGAAAAAAAAAAGAGCTTGCCAGTCATTCATACCTCCTGAGCTTGAAGTCAAAAGGCAATGACAGGTTGGCAGGCTCTCAGCCTTGGGTGACTCTATACAGCATCACATTCCTTCGCCTTTTCAAGCCTTTTATCTGGCTTGAAAAGACCTTGATTTTTAGAAAATTTGAAATGTAAAACTGTCTGGTTGCTAAAAGCTCCTTTAAATGCTCATTGTGGCTCAGAGCAATACATCATCACGTCCGTGGTGCTCAGATGATGTACGGAGCCCATATATCAAGAGAGTGCCATCCCTCTCATGATGTATGATTATAACTCACCACTGGAGCACGGCTGGTGATGTATGGCTTAAAAACACAATTGTTAAGCCACAAAACTCTATAGGGGCTCCACAAATCCTGCAAGGTTTTCTGTTTGCTCATTTTATTTTTTAACTGAATTGGTTCTTTATCCTTTTTCTTTAAGTTTCTCAGTTTGACTGAGACAGTTGGAATACATGGAAAACTCTCTATCGCATGTTTTGTTAAAAGCAACGCAGCTGCCTGAGTGTCACCCATATTCTCAATAAAAGAGCTCTGGGCTGCAGAGCTGAGAAGCCAAACGTATGTCTTCATGTACACTTTTGAGTTTTGACAGCTCACTGCTTTGACTCCTGAATTGGTCATGCTAAGATGTCCTCTACGCTCTGTGAACGACATCATTTCAAGTGACATTTACTTTTCAATGAAGTGGCTCTTGGTGATGTCATGCTGACCCTAGCTACAAGAAGATGAGGCATATCTAGTCATATTGAAAGCATAAGCTTTTGAGATAGTGAGAGCCCAGAGTAGAATATGCTCAGTTCAACTCATTCCAGAATAAGGCTTCTGGCTTACAGTAGAAGCAGGTTGTTCATTGTGTCTTCAGAGGCACTACAATGTGATATAGACATTCCTAGGATGTGTTAAATATTTTTAATGTGACAACATTGGCCTATACATGATGGTAACAGCATGAGTTCCTATAATATGGACAGTAAATTCATGAATCAGTTTGCTGGGTTTTGGACACTTGATAGATCTGGGAAGATGAAATGAATTTGAACAAAACACCAAGAAGTACAGGTCGTACCTGGATCCTGACATCCATCTCTAGAGACTATAACCCAACCCCCACTCTGTGGAGCTTCTCCCTTTCTTAGATCTGGGGCAGATGGGATGGAATGACATGAAGACAAGTCAACAGGCCTACAGTTGTAGTCCTGGTTCTACCATTGGTTTGTTATTGGTCTTTCAAGACATGCTCTCCTGTTCTATAGAATGAAGGAATGGATTGTGTGACTCCCTAATGTCTTCTAACTTATATTTGTGTTTTTAATGTTTTGTTTTTAGTAATAGGTTCTTTATTCAACAGATATTATACATGGAATCTCTAGACAGAAAGAGCTAACAGTTCCAGTTGCACTGATGTAGAAGCTACTGTCTGTCTTAAGTAGAAATCATATTCCCATGACTGTGTTGCCCCCACTCACTTCAACTCTCCTCTGGAAACCATAGGCCTGTGTGATTGGAAGACTGAGAACCACTGATGAGGCTTTTATCACTTTGTCATGTTTCTCATAGCCATCGAAAGGAGACTAAACCCCTAAGCCTGTAGCCTAGCATAGATCATGAGACCTAATGTGTTAGATACAAGACATTACTTGCTGAAAATGGAGTCTTTTTGCCTACCTATATCACTTTGACTCCATGTTATAGAGCTATGTTATACCCTTGTTGACCTGATTTCTATTGAGATAATGCTTGGGATGTGGTGTCACTCTTTATCCTCAAGGCAAAGGAAACAGACAGACTATTTATATGTGTCCAAGAACACCCCTCAACCAATATGGAAATAGCCTGCTTCTTTCATCATTGGAGTAGAAGTCATGTGTACATGATTCAGACTTTGTCCTCAAGTCCTCCATGGGACAAAATTGGTCACTTACAGAAGTAATTCATTTGACAATGATTCATTTACTGGCGATCCTTCCTGTCTTTTGTTCCACAACCCCTGACTGATATGTTTAGTGATCACTTTCCCAATAGGCTACTTGTAATTCCACCCTTGTTTCTACGTGTGTTTCAGGTCCATAGAGACAAAGAAAAGTATTTATATTGTTATGTTTCTAAAGAAAAGGAATTTTTATCATTCAGTCATGAGAATAACTACTCTTGATTTTCTTTTTTTTTTTTTTTTTGCTGAGTGTTTCTCTGTCTTCTCTGTATTTTCCATGTTCCAAATGTGTTAGTTTAAAGATAAAAAAATTTGAACTTTATTATGTAAACATAGTTGCCTGTTCCCACTTGAGAACTTTTGATGATTTTTCAAATTTCATGAAAAGCATAACATACGTGAAGTCTTGCCTAAATCTTACTGTAGAAAATTTGTCTCACTTTCATTACCTATACAATCAATAGATTCATGTCGGCTCTATAGAAGTGTTGTACTGATAAAAAAAATGTCATATACAGAAATGTTGTCATATAGAAAATCAGGTCATATATATTTGCTTTGTATTGGCTATTTATTTGTGTAGGTGGAGGTCTCATTCCCTAATTGGTTCTGGATCTTGTCAATAAAGATGGCAGAAGCGAATTGCTGGGCAAAGGAAAAAAGATGGGATTTCCAGGTCCCAGGAGGAAGAGACAGGATCGAGAAGAGGGGAAAAGGGTTTTCGGTCAGGCTTCAAACATTATTGTCCAGAAAAAGACATGCTTCACAGAATAGTCAACTACTGGTTTTGTTGAGACAGGGACAATGACCCTTAAATTTTCTGCATAATAAGTCTGTCAGATAGATGATCCTTGGCCAGAAGGCCAGAGACAGATGCTCTTAGATTCTGAAAAATGGGGGACTGTTCAGATTGTCAGCTGTCTTTACTTTGGCTTAGTATTGAAAGCTATGTTTAGAGCTTTCTGTATTTTCTGGTAATATTTTGTCATTCTCAGATTTCTGATGGGGTTGAAGACTAGTTCTAGTCTCATAATCAAACTCAAGTTGCTTAATGTAGAGTTTATAGAGTAGATGGCATGGTTTTCAAGTGATGTTACAGGCAAAAATTCTAAACATAATCCAGGGATAGAATCATAATTCTTTCAGTTAGGAAATATGGTAGAGTACTTTATCTAAATTGGCAAACTGATGGACTAGATGTTATTTGTACCTCATACTGTGTAATTTACTTGTCATGATTTTTTTTTCAATTTATATCTGGGAGAAGAGGTTTTATTTAATTTTTTATTGGAGAGAAAATGTGAGATATAGGCGGAGGTGTCATTTCCCTAATTGGTTCTCGAATGTGTCAATAAAGATGGCAGAAGCTAATCACTGGGCGAAGGAAAAAAGGTGGAATTTCTGGATCTCAGAAGAAAGAGGAAAGGACAAGAGAAAAGGGAGAGGGAAGGGTTCAGCCAGGTTTTGAGAGGAGGAACAGGAACCAGGAATGATGTAAGGCCTGGGGACAACTAGAATTAGTGGCAGCCTCTGGAATTCTGATATAGGGTAGCTGCTGAGTTTAGAGCAATAGATTCTTCACCCAGCCATTGAGTTATCTAGCTAGTTTTAAGTATTAAGGCTGTATGGTGTTTTTCATTCATGGCGTTAAAGTGGGCTGGAAGAAAAAGAACACAGCTGGGGCAGAATTTAGCAGGCTTTGGAATGGGAGGGTCAAGCAAAGGACCAAACTCTAAGGTAGAGGTAACCAAAACCAAGTGGAATGCAGACTGTCGGGAGAGTAAACTCGGAGTTCTTGCTTGGCTAATCTAGCCAAGATAAAGAGATAACCAGGTAGAGCTGGCTGGCTAGAGCCTGGGCTGTCGAGAGTACAGCCCAGAGGAAGGGGCTGGTGGGATTTTAAAATTATACACAACATATTTGTTTTTGATTCTTTGTTGTTTATTTTTTTATTGCCATGACCAAATACTTGAAAGAAACAAGTTAGAGAAAAATGATTGCTCTTCTTGTTTCTAAGATTTGAGTCCATGGTAATCCGATTCCTCTGTTTGTGGGCCATAGTGAGAAAGATGTAATATATAACCTTAATGTAACAAGGTTATGAAGCTGAAGAACTGTTTACCTCTTGGAAGCCAAGAATTAGCAGCAAAGATTTTCATGGGACAATACAAGGCAGATTTCCAGTGACGTACTTCCTCCAAGCATGCCCTACATCTTAAGGATTCAGGACTTCCTAATAATATCATCAGAACATGAATTAATCCAATGGTGAAGTCATAGACCTTGTAATTCAATGACTCTTGAAAAAAATCTCTATTAGCTGAGTCTTTAACACAGAGCTTTGGGCCATATGTAAACCAGAATACCAAGGTAGTAGATTATGCTACGAGTCACTGGTTAGCCTTTTGAGGAAAATCCATAGTGTTTTCTAGAGCAGGGTCAAAGTTTATATTCCCACCAACTTATACAGAGTGCCTATTTCTCATCTTCCCTACCACTGTTTGTAATTGCCTCTCTCTTATTAAAGTTGCCTGTCTCTAGCTGTTAAGCATCTTTCTTTCATCATCTATCTTTCATTTTTGGGAAAATGTTTACATTTTCTGTCCATTTAAGCTAAAAATATCATTTTACTCTTGACTTATAAGAGTTCTTCATGTATTTTAAATACAAGTCCCTTTTCAAATATATGATATGAAAATCTTTCTCCCATCTATGGTTTGGCTTTTCATTTTCTTTTTTTTTCTTTCTTTTTTTTTTTTAACTTTTATTGCATTATGATGGGAAAAGTTACATGATTCCAATTTATCAGAATTTGTTAACATTTAAAAACATATTTTAAGTAAGTAGAATTAAATCATATTCTTGTTTCCCTTTTGTACCCCCACTCCAGCCAGAGACCCCCCTTCAAGTAGAGTTTAAAATCTTGGCTCTTACTGTGTACAAACCCAAAATAAGAACAATTTTTAGACATTGGATTTCATTGTAATAAGGCTATACTTCAATGACCCTCACATCACCAAAGGATTTTAGCTCCATCGTAGCTAAGCTGAGAGTTGATAGTTCTGCTGCACCAAGAAGTTAATTGTAGGCTCGATTTTTGGATATAGGCTTCCCGATATGGTCAAAGTTATTTGACTTGAGTGACTGACTTTATTCTCAGCCCACAGAGAACAGGTTACATTCATTTAAGAAATGGTGTAGGTATTAAGATGGTCTATCCATAAAGTCATTCACCAACTGATTCAGTGAACAATGGTTCTGCTTGGAGGGTGGCATGGACATTGGGTGAGGGTAAGAATTTGGTTCATTAGTTGTGATAATTTGGAAAAGCATTCATCTCAAAGAAAGAGTAACTTATAAAGTCCTCTTCTTCAAACTTGATACAAGAGTTACAAATGTCAGGCAAAGTATTCAGTCTCACTCTTTGTTGTTTTCTTACAAGCAACCTCCCTAGTTAATGATCTATGTTTCTTTTGGGTATATAAACACTTTTGAAATATATAAGCTATTCTGAAAACCATAGTATAGTGTAAAGACATGAAATAAACAATACTACTAATAGAGAGGCTGAGACAGGAGAAGCAAGTTTTCAAGACCCTGATGTTGTACACAGGGAGACACTGTCACAAACAAGCTGAAAGTGTATATAGATTGTACAATGTTAGACCTATTTCTCCAGTTACCAAATTAGAGAGACCATTGGATGACAATCAACAAATTTCTAATTCCTCATATTATTGGATTTCAATCAATTAGGATATGTTGGTCATATTAATTTTCATATTAATATATTAAGAAAAAGTAATTGTCACTTCCTGTTGTTTTTGTTGTAAGAGGTGGAATTAGGTTTGTGTGGATTTGTTGAAAGATTACCTTCTTGCTTCTTCTGGGGTGTAGTTTTGCTCCTTATGTTGATGTTTTCCATCTATTATCCTTTGTAGAGCTGGATTTGTGGAAAGATATTGTGTAAATTTTGTTTTGTCATGGAATATCTTGTTTTCTCCATCTATGGTAATTGAGAGTTTTGCTGGGTTACAGTAGCCTGGGCTGGTATTGGTGTTCTTGTAGGGTCTGTATGACATCTGCCCAGGATCTTCTAGCTTTCATAGTCTCTGATGAGAAGTCTGGTGTAATTCTGATAGGCTTGCCTTTATATGTTACTTGACCTTTTCCCCTTACTGCTTTTAAAGTTCTTTCTTTGTTTAGTGCATTTGATGTTTTTATTTTTATGTGTCGGGAGGAATTTCTTTTCTGGTCCAGTCTATTTGGGGTTCTGTAGGCTTCTTGTATGTTCATGGGCATCTCTTTATTTGTGTTAGGGAAGTTTTCTTCTATAATTTTGTTGAAGATATTTGCTGGCCCATTACATTGGGAATCTTCACTCTCTTCTATACCTATTATCCTTAGGTTTGGTCTTCTCATTGAGTCCTGGATTTCCTGGATGTTTTGGGTTAGGAACTTTTTGCTTTTTGCATTTTCTTTGACTGTTGTGTCAATGTTTTCTATGGTGTCTTCTGCCTCTGAGATTCTCTCTTCTATTTCTTGTATTCTGTTGATGATGTTTGCATCTATGATTCTTGATTTCTTTCCTAGGTTTTGTATGGCCAGGGTTGTCTCTCTTTCTGTTTTCTTTATTGTTTCTATTTCCATTTTTAGATTCTGGATGGTTTTGCTCATTTCTTTCACCTGTTTGATTGTGTTTTCCTGAAGATCTTTAAGGGATTTTTGTGTTTACTCTTGAAGGGCTTCTAGCTGTTTACCTTTGTTCTCTTGTATTTCTTTGAGGGTGCTATTTATGTCTTTCTTAAAGTCCTGTATCATCACCATGGGAAGTGATTTTATATCTGAATCTTGCTTTTCTGGTGTAATGGTGTTTCCAGGACTTGCTATGGTGGGAGAAGTAGGGTCTGATGATGCCAAGTGACCTTGGTTTGTCTTGTTTATTTTCTTATGCTTGCCCCCCGCCATCTGGATATCTCTAGTGCTACCTGCCCTTGCTAAATCTGACTGGAGCCTGTCCTTCCTGTGATCCTGGTTGTGTCAGAACTCCTCAGAGTCAAGCTGTGTTTGTGATCCTGTGATTCTGGGATCCTGTGATCCTGGGCTTGTTAGGTCACCTGGGAGTGGAGCTTCCTCTAGGTGTTGTTGTACTAGCTGCAGAGCTTGCGTCCAAGGTCTACTCTGGACACCAGCCCAGACAGACCGGAAGGAACCCGAGTCACTGGGCTGGTGGAGTTCCTGTGTACCTGGTCCTACTGGTCCCAGTTACTCCCAGTGTTGGGAAAGATGTTAGTTCCTCCTCATCTCTGATCCTGGGTGTGTCAGAGCACCTGGGAGTGGAGCTCACTTTCTTAATTACAACTTTTGGGTCACAAGGTGAGAATTTTGATGATATTTAGTAGCTTCTACTTTGAAGATCTCTTGTGTTGACACTGAGCCAAGCCAGGTAATCCAGGGTAAATTTTCAATTCAGGATCAGCTGGTAAGCAATCTCAATTTGTATGCATACTTACTTTCCCCTGTCCTGTAATCTACTATATTCACAGGTCTAGGTTTAGAATTTAGACATCTTTAGGGAAGATATTATCTGTCCCCTTCAGCATTATTTTTATTATTCCTAAAAACCTGAGTTTTACTTCTATCACCATTCATAGGCTAGTGTTGAAGAGGGTTTCACACAGCTGTCACAACTGGGGGTGTTGGTACCCACTTAGAAAGGATGTTAGCCCTTTTATGCCTTTCGTGCCCCTTTTCTCTGCCATTGTTGTATTCCCTGCAGTTGAATTATGATATAGTTTAACAAGGAAAAGGCACATTATTTTGATTGCAGTGACAATCCTCAGGTGATGAATGCTTCGGTGGAAAAAATGACGGAAGGAGCAGTACAGCAGAAAAGGTGATGCTGTTGCAGTTGTCTCTCCACTCCTGCCATCCCTATCAACACCTCTAATGAGATAGAATTCATACGCTTCACACTGCTAAAGTAAAAAATGCTGTGGGTTTTAATGCATTCAAAAAGTTATGAGACCATCACTACTATGTAACACTAGAAAAGAAAACATCAATCACCACCCCACCCCACCCCCCGCCAATAAACCCTGTTTCCCTTGGCAGCCACTCTTCCTTGTGCTTCAGGAAACACTGATCTTTCTCTGTGAATTTGCCTAGTCTGGACATTTCATAAATGGTATCATGTAATAAATGGCCATTCGTATCTGAGTCCTTTCACTTAGCATAATGCTTTCCCTTAGCAGCTCTGTTCCTTTTTATGCCCAATCATCTTCCGTTGTCTTGTTATTATGGCATTCATCAGTTGATAGTCATTTTGGATTGTTTCCACTTTTTGATGATTGTGAATAATATTGCTATAAATATGCATTACAAGGTTTTGTGCCTACATGGTTTCAGTTCTGATGCGTATATACTGGGAATATAATTTTGGGTCATTTGATGGTTGGATGTTTAACATTTTGAGGAATTGCCAAGCGTTTTTCAAACATACAGCTGCATCATTTTGAACTCTGTGCAAAAGTGTTCAAGGTTTCCATGGCTCCACAGTCTCCCCTACACTTGCCCTTGTCTGTCCTTTTGATTAAAGGCATCCTGATGGATGTGAAGTGGTATCTCTGGGTGGTTTTGATTGGCATTTCACTAATGACTAATGTCATTGAGTATCTAATCATGGACTTTGCATATTTGTCTTTCCAGTTTCACTGAAACCAACTCAAGCATTCAACGGTGAACACTATCGATGATTTCTTCTTTTCTTGAAATTATCCCTTCTCTGGGCTTCTGAAACTTGCCAACTCTTAGTTTATATACTTATCATGTTGGTAGGTTGAGTCTTCCTTCTCTTGCAGGAACTGAGAGGGCTCTGTCATGATTTCTCTGTCCTGGGATGCTGAGTGGATTTTCAGAATCCTATGATTAGGCTGTCACTTAAGAGTTTATGTCACTGTATCATGTACCAGGAAGAGCTGAGATCATGCCCCTAGGGAAAAATCACCTAGACAGTGAGCTGTTTACTGTCTTTGGCATCATGGCAAGTTTCATATGGTTGCCAATGATTGAGAGTGGCATTTCCAGAACTGAATGGTAGCAGCAGATAGAAATAGCTCAGATTAGTGAACCCAAGGGAGCAAGATGTAGAACAGGAATCAGAGACAAGTCCAGATCCAGAGTCACTGGCACGGCCTTAAATACAGACATAAAGCAGTGCAAGAAGCCTGGGCTACCTATAGAGATAGGTCTCTACATAACACAGCAGGGCAGGCCAAGCAAAGTGTTAACCTTGGTGTTCAACATAAGTGCATTTCGTAGGGGTAGGCCTAAGAACAAGAGGGATGGTCTTAGCCAATGTCTCTCAAAGTATGACCCTAGGCCATCATTACTTGGGAATCTGATAAAAAATAAATTAGAAGGCTCTTAATTTTTAACAATAGCCAGCTTTTTACTGCAGTTTGAGAAACACTAATCAAAGCAGCAGAAACACATTCTGACAGAAAGAGATACTTTAATTGCACACCAGTTAAGGAGCTTGGGAAGTATGATTCTTTTTTTGTTGTTGTTGTTGTTGAGATTCCTTATTTATTTATTTATTTATTTATTTATTTTAAAGAATTTTTTATTAGATATTTTCTTTATTTACATGTCATATGATTTCTCCTTTCCCAGTTTCCCCTCCAAAAAAACAAAACAAACAAACAAACAAAACCAACAAGAACAAACCCCTGTTGCCTCCCCCCCTCCCCATGCTTGCCACCCCACCTTTTCCCACTTATTGGCCCTGGCATTCCCCTACACTGGAGCACAGAACCTTCACAAGGCCAAGGGTCTCTCCTCCCATTGATGATCGACTTTGAAAACCTCTACTATACACATGCTGCCAGAACAGTCAATCCCACCATGTATAGTTCTTGGTTGGTAGTTGAGTCCCTGGGAGCTCTGAGGGGTACTAGTTAGTTGATATTGTTGTTCGTCCGAAGGGGCTGCAAACCCTTCAGCTCCTTTGGTCCTTTCTCTAACTCCTTCACTGGAGACCCTGTACTCAGTTCAATGGATGGCTGTGAGCCTCTACATCTGTGTTAGTCAGGTACTGTCAGAGCCTCTCAGGAGAGAGCTATAGTAGGCTGGCTTGATCGGGAAGTATGATTCTTGCTAATATAAGAACCAGTCACTGAATGTGACCTCTGGTCTTCAGATTGCATGGGTTTTTTTAACAGTAAAGATAGTCCCACTGCATCTGGATATATTCAGCACACCATGCTAAGTTAGCATAGCAAACTTACGGTAAACATGTGCTTAGATGACTTGCTACTTTAGGCCTGTAAGATGGGAATACTGCAGTCCTCCTTATAAAGAAGAATAGGTAACTGCTGTGGAGAGGTAACACAGCTAGTACTTGGGAGGTCTAGCTCTAGTGGGCATACTGTACTCTAGGTAAAAGCTGTTACTTTTCTAACCATTCCCTCTTGCAGTTTGAGTACAGAGAACTGATCTGGAGCTTGTGATGATTAATGTGTAAAGAGGATGGTAGAGAACAGGTGGATGACATCAAGGAAGAAAACAGGAAAAAGGAGGTCTCGCTAAGGAAGAAAATGAGGAAAGGAAGAAAAAGGTTACAACAAGATTTACAACTGGTGATTGGGTGGGCTCTTACTGGGTCCTCAGCAGTTTCTGCTCCCTGCCTTCTCTGATCTGATAGACATCCTTCAGCCACTGAGCACAGGGAATTTCCTCTTGGGCTTGTGTTGCATGCCTTTCTTTTTAAAAATTGATTCCTGGGTAGGTTATCACTTACTTCTCCATGTTTATTTGTGTGTGTCTCCCTCTCTTTTTGCTCACGTAGTGGGACACTTAAGTATGCCTATGTTCCAGTTGCTGAGGGGTTTTGAGCCAGGCTTTCTCATTGCCTGCTGGATATTTAGACAGAACCATGTCACAGTGTTGGGACTCTATATTGAGGGACTAACACTAAGCTCCTCTTTATTTCACCCACACTTCATGTTCTGCTCTCTGGAGGGCCATGCTCACAGCCCAAACGCAGTAATCAATGTACAGTGGGCATGATTGGCAATATGCTTTGATTCTCTACTTGTTTTTTGTAGGCTTTTCCATTTTCCAATCTCTGTAATTGATAATAGACGCAGGGATGTAGCTCAAGGGCATGAATAAGGTTTAGGCTTTGAAAGATACAGTAGATGCCATTGGTAGAATAAAACTAAGATAGCAGCTTAGCCTTGAAGAATATAACGTGAATTAGATATGCTGTGAGTCCTGATTAATGATCTCTGCTTAATAAGAGAGCAGTGTCTATTACCTGATGCTTTAGTAGCCCAGACTAGGGAAATGACGGATTTAAAAGATTAAGTAGAGGTCAGGAGGATGGCTTAGCAGGTGAAGGTACTTGTTGCGAAGACTTACAACCTGATTTTATTCCCAAGAATAAAGGTGCAAGGTGGGAGAAGAGAGCATGCTGCCAGTTATCCTTTGCCCTTCTGATCTACACACACACACACACACACACACACACACACACACACACACACGATTTAATTTTTATTTTTTTTAAAAGATTATGTTCTCAGAATCATTGGTTTTTCCTTCCTTAAAATGGAGACCACTTCTGAAAGGAATTATGGGAGTACTCAATAACAAACTATCCAGTGCTAATACAAGCATTGGTTGTCATAGTCAGTAAGAATAAATGAGAGCATTTGCAATATAGTTGTGTAATTGTTATTCAATGCCACTGTTCTTGATTGGCCCATCCCACGTCTTCCTTTCACTAATTCACTGGTTACTTATGCACTCCTTTGCTGGCCAAGTCTTCTCTCTTGTCAGTTCCAGAGTCACAGCAGCCATCTCTTAAGACATATTGTCATTTCAAAGCACAGGCTAACTACAACCCAGACTGACAGTGATGAATAATTCCACGGATCTGGTAATGGACTCTGGCATTTCTCTCAAACTCCTGTATGCCACCAAGTTGTTCCCTCTTGTTTTGTGCTTCTTTATTCTCAATAGATTTCAGATGTAGTTTCTGAAGGTGAACATCATCTTCCTCTGAAAAATAATCCAGCAAGAAGCAGTGGACAGTAATTGGCCTCCAGGAAAGCATCACTGTCAAGTCAAAAGATAGAAGGGGAATTAAACACATTTTTTCCTTTCTTTTCTATTTCAGCATGTCCATGTCCACATTCTTCCTAGGAAGGCAGGGGACTTCCACAGGAATGACAGCATCTATGATGAGGTGAGTCTGGTTTTGGGGACTTTATTATTTGATCACAAGGCCTGTCAGTGTGAAGAAATCAACCCAATTAACCACATGTCACCCCAGAAGGGACCTTAAATGGTGTTCTACCCAGTAGAACTCGGAAAGTGGCAGTAGAAGTTAACAAGCCAAAAGTGACCATCAGAAGAATCTAAAATAAATGAATTATAATGATATTTTTTTACTAATGAAACCCAATATCAAGCCAAGTGGCCTTGTGATTTCTGCTCTGTCATGTTTACAGGGGCACTAAATCTCTGTGTAAAGACATAATTCTGAATCTCCATAGACAATATAAACTGTGAATAGTATAAATCAGTTAGAGGGACAAATAATTCTTTGAGATAAATATGCTAACATTGGGAGCTGGAGAAATGGCACAGTGGATAAGTTACTTGTCCTGTAAACATGGGAACATGAGTTTGGCTCCCAGAACCCCTATGAAAAGATGAGAATAGCAGTGCATGCATGTATTAACAAAATTAACTAATAACAAAATGTTTATGAAGGAGATGGGAAGATCCCTGAAGCTCATTGGTCAGCGACTGTAGTTAAATTAGTGAGCTTCATGGCCAAAGGAGACTCTATCTGAATTAAAAAAAAAAAAAAAAAAAAAAAAAAGGATGGAAAAGTGATAGAGAAAGATACTCAGTGCTAACCTCTAGCATACGTACATACATATGCAAGTGTACTAACATTTACACACATACACCATACACTTACACAAACATGCTGCCTTAGCACTTAGCACACCTGTAGACTCAACTTAGCTCTCCCAAGAGCATAAATTCAAAGTGAAACTTTGAGTTATCCTTAACAGAATTTATATTGATTTAAATGACATATGTGTGACTTGAATCTCCCAAACATTTTAGAAGTTGTATGATTTTTGGATCTTTCCATCCAAAGATACCAATGTCAAATTAATATTGCATGACCCATCAAGGGCTGTGCAGTCACCTCCAGGAGCTTTTCCACAAGTGAACCTTCCAGTGTCTGCTTGTGCTATGTGGAACACAGCCTATGGTAGAACAAGTTAGAAGAAAATGTAAGGTGATGTCTGTTTACATACTAACTCTAGCCAAAGAACACAAAATCTGGTCAGACGGTGCCAGTGCTGTAGGGTATTTGTTTTACAAGCACTTTGGTAGTAACAAGGAAAGGTGTGTGGATCAATTAACAGTGTGTGCCTTGGGTGTCAAATAGGACAAGCAGATTTTTGTCATGTATTTGATACTTTACTTCCAGACCTTTGGAATAAATTTCCATGTTTATCTCTAATTTTGGTTGTTTAATATGTGTTGCTGCCAACTATATGAAGATCTTTAGCTTGTCCCTCGGGGACGTATGGATTGTACGTCTCTGTGTACATTTATAGGGTTTTTTCCTAATTAACTGGGCATTAAAATGGCTATCCACACACTGAAATACAGGTTGGTATTTAATAAGAAAAATCTTCCTTGACTCTCCTGGGACTTGGTGGATCTTTTGTTGTCCTTTCCAACACTTGCTGTAGACTTGTGTAGGGTGGACACCCTCTAGCAACTAGTTTTAAGTGCTGGTTTGTGACTTAGTAGCTGAAACTCTTATTTCTCAGGATTCTCTTTGATATATTGTGTTTGGGTAGGTGGCAAAGGCACAGGGACAATTATTGCATGTATTAAAACCCTCCCAGGTGACTCTGATGCAGATCGAGGTGTAGGAGTAGGTGCTGTCCACATCCCCAGCTTCCCAAAAACTCTAAACACTCTAACATGAACTCAGTTTTAGCAAATGTATAATATAGGTTGGGGTTTAGTAATGACTTAATCTATGCAGTAAGAAAATTGGAGTTACAGGATCATTGTATACAGAGGTATTAAAAACACAAGTATAAAGCATATTAATGTAAACCAAGGTTAGTAAAATGTTGCCAAGTACAGGTTATTTTAATGAATAAATTACCACATGATTTATATACAAGTGAATGCTGCTGGAGTAGTATTTAAAGTGCTTGAAAACACTGCTTTCTTAGGCTGATCAGTCACCTTGAATCTTGTTTATGCTCCAAATGTGCTATTGACAGAAACTGTGTGGATACATTTGAGCTCTATATAAGACACAATGGCTGGCATTGCACATCACATGGCCTTTCTCTCCTCTAATACTCTTTTACCCTTCCTGCATGCTCTAGTGGCATCTCTAGACAATACATATTTCAATGTTCCATGTATCCCTCTGTATGAAAAAATAATTTCCATAAAAATGATTTTCAGTCAAGACTAGTTTATAAAATACCTTATAGAGGTAGTGGTACAAGACTAGAAAGGGACTGAACAACAGAGTCAAATTCTTTGCAACCTTCTGAGGAGGTGACAGTCAATAATTTCACTTGGATTCCATGTCTTAATGTTCTTATCTTTAAAATGGATAGTGTATTAGTCCTTCAAAAGGTGGTCACGTGTATTATATGATATCTATCTACTGAAAACAGATTTGGAGGTTGGCATGCACTTGTTGTTAATTTTGCCTTTGAACATATATAGAGTGTAAGTAATGAGAACCCCAATTTCAAGTCAGGTTGTTGGATGTCCTCATTTAGTATCATTTTCCAGAGTGAATAAAACACTGTTTCCAATTTTCTATCCGTCTTTAGCCACTCAGACTCAGTTTAATCTTCCTCTTTGTTTGAGAAGCTTCTCTTCTTTGAGTACATAATAATGTCTAGCAAGAGGCATGGGGAGTGTGAAGCATCAGGCAGGCATTATTGGTACACAATGTAATGTACATTAGACTGAGTGATCTTAATCAGAAATGATAGGGTGATGAGGGATGACATTCTTTATACTGATGAAATCACTCACTGTGGATTATGTATCTCTTAGTGACACAACAAAAAGGCTGCCTTGAAGGCAGATGGGTGGAAAATAGAAAAAGCAAGAGACCAAGCTCAGTGGATGTATTTGCACTCCTGCTACTATAGTCTTATAAAGGGTTGCCTAAAGAAGTCCTAGGTTAAGTTGAGCTGTAAAATTATATCCTTTGTGAACACAATTTTAAGGTGTATAGTGATGATTGGAGAAGTTTCACAGAAGGGGTGCAAGATGGAAATTTCCAGAAACAGAGAAAGGGGATGAAGATTGCGGAGGAAGATTTGTAAAGGAAGACACAATCACTGTTTCTAAATATCTAACATTCTGGAAAAAAGGTTAAGTGGCATGAAACATGTTCTATGTGGAATTAATGTGTTTCGTGTGGTCTCTAAGGAAAAGATCTATCAGAATCAGGCTGCAAGGAGGCAGGTGTCAACATCAAAAAAAGAATAGATCATATGTAGGAAAGAACTTCTAAGAGGTAGAATGACCTTTCTGTGAAATGGTGAGAGTCCTATCTCTGTATCTCTTCAGGTCATGGTTATTTGGAAGCATGTGTGCAATTGGTACAGAGACCACATGGTTCTGCACCCCCTGCCTTTCCACACCTGGCCTGTTCTCTCATTTATCTCCCCTTGTAGCTGCTTCAAGCTCTGTAACAAATAGTGCCTTTTGCTGATTAGTATTGTGGCACTTGAGTGAGTGCCTAACAAAACCTTCTTCTTTTGTTTAGTTCTGAGAAATACAAGATGTAATTCTTTCTTGACTTTTATGAGACTATCTTCTATCGAGTTTTCCCATTCCCAGCCTCTTACTGCCTTTTCTGGCTCAGCATTGCATATTGATGATTCTGTGGGCTTGCTTGCTTCCTCACATGTGTTTTGTCATTCCCTGCAAAGTACTTTTTAATGATGTGTTTCATTTTTGTCAGAAAAGTACATTTTAATGAGATGGAATGCTGCTAAGCATGTCACTCATTCCATAGGTCAGTAGAGCTCACACAATTCTGTCTCTTATACACATTGACATCCCTCACATAAGCCATGTCTATGTATCTTTACAGGGTTTCCTCACACTGAGCATTAAAGTCTTTCTCACAAATACAGAATGAAAGAGGTCAACTTGAACACTGCTGGTTCCAAAGCCTTTTAAGTTTGAACTCCTGTCCCAATCCATCTCTTGTCTCTACGATTCAAATGTTACTACTCTCAGGAACATCTGCCAGGCTCAGCACCACATGCAGACCCTATCTGTTTCCCTTTCCTCTTGGTTTGTTTATTTACAATATTGTGGCCCAAAGGGATTCCTTCAGCCTCAATGTTGGGCCTTGCCCAATTCTATGCCAACAATAAGTCTCCTTCACATATAGCTTGCTTTTCCAAACTAGCATTAGTTCCCCTACCTCAGAGCCTTTGTACAAATTGTTTTATGCCTGCAATATCTGACATCAGCTCCCCTTCATGTACATCTGTGTGTTTAACCAAATCATAGGTCAAGCTCACCTCCTACAAGGGCCCTTCTTCCTTCTCTTCCTATATATAGCTAAAATAACCAGCCTTCTGTACTTACTCAAGTAGCTCCTTCTTATTATGATGCGTGTTAAATCCTTAACAACACACTCAAGATAATTATTAGTTTATATGCAACACTAGCATCTCCCAAGTGCATTGTAAAGACTTGGGAGCAGGGACCTAGTCTGGTGTAGGGTGGTTCCACAGTGAATATCTGTTAACTATGACAGGACAAGAGTCACACTTTAAGAACTCAAAACTCCCTACAAGTTGAAACATAATTTACAGAGTGCATCTTGCTTTCAGGGGGTTGATTCATTAACTCCTAGATACACTGAATGTGAGCAGAACATGATGCTATCAAACAGCTAGTGTTAATTTGATGGGGCATTGATGGAACAGAATCCTTTGGTCAGAAATCAGCATGATGGAGAGGGCTGACAAATGCAGCCCACCAGAGAGGTTTTGAGAAGCAGTTATAAGCCTTTTCTGATAATAAGTAGCTTTCCCCCTTAAAACCTAGATCTGTCTGCCTAGAACAGATATAGATGTGGGGTTTGCTGAAATCAAGCTGGGGAGCCACTCTGCCTCTCATTCTGACTTTATTATCACCTTGGAGTTCATCTTCCCTTGTTCTCCCTCAAGCTGCATGCCTTGGACTTGTCCTTAAGTATATTACTCACCCTTTCAGCTACCACATTTCAGAGCATGAGTCTCTCTCTTCAAACTCAGTGTAAACTCCGCCCTTTCTAAAGCATATAGGCCTCCCCCGGCTTTTACTACCTTACAAACAGATATGTGCATCCCACAAACTCTATGTTATATGTTCTTGGAAGTTACATGAATTATATAAGGCTTTCTCTGAACTCTTCGGGACCTCTATTGACATGTTGATGAAGATTATGATAATGACACAAATGGTTCCTTGGATCAAAGAGCATGCATCACAAATGCACAGGAGGGGAGTGTCCATTGCTTAATGCAATGGTATATCATTGAATTAGCTCAGTTAAGACTTGCCCTGACTATGTTTCAAATATACAAAAGTCATAACTAGGTGGGCTAATTCATCAGATGTTTATGGGTGACATTGAATGGTTATGATTGTGTTCTATGTATAAAATCCATTGCTTGGTTTTTTTTGTTTTTTTGTTTGTTTGTTTGTTTGTTTGTTTTTGCTTAATACTAAAGGTAAGGAGAATTGCAATCAGCAAGTGGAAAAATGCAACCATGAACTTTATAGACAGAGCAACCATGGGTTCAAGCATGTCTTGGAAAATAATTGCTTGGCTTAACACAATGCATGAACAAAATCAATTTACACAAATTCAGGTCATTTGGTCCTGGAGGGCTTAAGAAAAGCATTCTATTGCTGATGATATTTATTGTTGAACTTGGATCTCTTTCACACATCATTTGATGATGTACTCAAAGCCCATGGATTCCCTAGTTAATTTTGCAAAAAGGAAGGAATGTTTCAGTGAGACAGTTAATTAGCTGTTCTCCCTCTGGGTTCACTGATTTCTTCCTAGTGATTGCTAAGCTTCTGAGCTCATGAGAACCTTAGAATGCAAACATTAATACCTCCTGATCAGACAAAAATGGCAGCTCTATATGTTTTCTGCACTCTTTAGAATATTTAAGTAAAATAATCTGAATAGGATAAGAGCATAGTCATTCTTAATTAAATGATATGCCTGCATATGCTGTCTATATGCTTCTTTGGATGTTCTCTGACTACCTAATTTAAGAACCCTAGACTATTGTTTCTATGTCACATTATTACCCTACTAAATCTTTATAATCCCTCACAGAAGATACAATTAGAAAAAAAAAGGTGATTTATCAGGCTAAAATTTATTTCTGCTCCATTTTCTCATAAAAATGAATATTAGAGAAAATCAAGTTGGTTTCCTGTTTATTACTTCTTACTAAGCATAGTAGAAAGGCAAAACAGAATGATGATGATGATCATGATGATGATCATGATGATGATGATGGGTTGGGGACTGTCTTAGGGTTTTACTGCTGTAAACTGACAACATAACCAAGGTAACTATTCTAAGGGATATAATATTAAATTATATTAATTAAACATATAATTAAATCAAATATTATATATATAATATTTTTTTTCTTATATTCTAACTGGGGTCAGCTTACAGGATCAGAGGTTCAGTCCATTATCATCAAGGTGGGAGCAGTCAGGCATGGTGCTCGAGGAGCTGAAAGTTTTACATCTTGTTCTGAAGACAAACAGGAGAAGACTGGCTTCCAGGCACCTAGCAGGAAGGTCTCTCAAAGCCCACCCTCAACAGTGACACACTTCCTCCAACATGGCAATACATCCTAATAGTGCCATTCCCTGGGCCAAGCATATTCAAATTACCACAAGGACCTTCAAAGACAGTCATGAATTCACTACATCAAAGAATTAGATCAACAAAAGAAAACAAAATACATAACTGATAAGGATCCCTGTATGAGCCCTGTAGCAAAAGATGTAACTTCTATGAAGTCTTTATTTTTCTCATTTTAATTTACTTTAAAAGATGTCACATAAGGTCAAATTTTTTTTTCTCAAAATCTTTCTGCTACGTCACTTGAATATCTTCAGTTGCTTGTTAGTCATGTATTAACAAGAATGTCAATCACATGGCACTTGATGTATGACATTTATGGCAAAAGCACTTCTTTAAAGATCCTTCATCATTCCCTGAATAAGACTTTGCTGTGCAGAGTCCCACATGATCTTCATGGTAAACTCAGTCTCTAGACATACCCTACAATACAACTAGAAGGTCCCTGGTACTGAAGATGTAAAATGCCTGCTCTGAGACATTCTTGTTGCTGGTGTCCCTCTGTTCTCTCATGCTTCTCACAGGGTAATCCTTCATCTCACTGTGATGGCTACAGTCAAGCACCCATGAGGCATGGTGCCTAAAGAATGGGGTATGTGAGTACTTAAAAAAATCTTCAATTGGCTTATATTCAATGTTCTTTACATTACCACTAATAAATTATCATTTAAGATTAAATATTTTGACAGTTTGGATATCTATGATGCAATAAGGCAAATTACCAAACAAAAATCTGAATCCATAATATTTAGACAATTGAGAAAGTAAGCCTCAGGCAAGAGAAAAAGTTACCCTAGTAATAATTTATGAGCCCAAATAGGTAAATAATGCAGAGGGAAGAGAGACATTAATTAATCATTAATATATTTTTATCAGTGGAAATTATTATAGCCTCAAAGAGAAAAGATCCCAAATATTTGACCTACTCCCTTGAAATAACAACATAAAAATGAGGAAGAATTATGGAGAGGGAAGAAAACAAAGTTAATTATATTTTAAAGAATTTATAAATTATTTTGCTTTTTGGCTATCACTTGACAACTTTTGATGAAGTATTCATATACTTCAAATGAGCTTTATAATAAGTACCATTACCTCTATTATTGGAACAGGATATATTGTTGGAATTCATGTGTAGCATTCTAGCACAGCGGCATCATAGTGCTGTCAAAGTTTTGCTTTTGTTACCACAAGGTGGTATCCACCATGGAAGTCCCCAGTCCCTAGTCAGTGCTCAAGAGGAGATATCTAAGTATATTTATAGGTATTTTAGATTAAGAACAATTTTTAAAAAGAGCATGTGAAGTTAAACATAATAATAGAGTTTTTAATCAAAAAAAAAAACCAGAAGACTATCATTTCAGCATATAGACGCTATGATATATTACTAATACATTATTTATATACTCTTGTAGCAAAAGTCTTTGAAGTCCAGTATGTGCTATATATCCCCAATACATATCACTTCACATTAGGCAAAGGTGGTGGGTGAGTACCAAATTAAATAGGACAGTTCTAGAGTTGTTTAAATTCAGAGTTGATGATGATGATGAACTTAAATCTGTTTTTTTTTTTCATTCTACCTATTTAAATCCAGAAGACCAATGGTCTGTTTTTCATGATATCAAATTATAAAAGTTGTCAAATGATTGAGTTAGGGTTTATTGTCTCTTATCAAAAATCTTGTTGGAATTTTAAAAATGAAATGGTAGTCAGATCACTACAGGGAAGGTACATTTATTTTCTGTCTGTTGTTAGTACTATCAGGGATGCTCATGAGATGATCCAAGGACTTTGGGGAAGGAGGGACACTGTTTGAGCCATTATTTCTGCTGACAATCACCTTTGAAATGGGTGGGCTAGTTGGCTGAAATTTCTCATTCACTTTTGAAAGGAGACACAATGTTCTTTTGTGGTAAAATCATGTAAGATTAAGCATGGTGACCCAGAACCAACTTGCTTGGGCTCAGTCTATATTCCATGTACTTGGAAAATCAGCTTTTTCACGTCTCAGGTTTTTTCATCTATAAAATATATGTGGGGTTGTTATGCAAATTGAATGTCTTCCTATGTATGAAGCCTTAGGATATACAAGAAATGCTCAGTAACATTCACTATGATAATTTGCATAAGTATTAATAGTGTTATCATTATCTTGACAGAGCCTGTTGTGGGGAGCTGGTAGAGTGAGTTTGGTAGGTGACAGATCAGAGGTCATCTTCTGACTGCACAGAACCCATCTGAGAAATTTCTGTTACTATATGCATGTGGAATGAGAGCCTTCAAAGGCAATCATTTGTGAGCACGTTGAGTTTCAAACAGTCTCAAGTAGGGAACTTGCATGATCCAGTCATTTAGACATGATAAGGAAACCTCTTCTGAAGAGAAAGTACTAAAGTTTATTCTAGGACTTTCAGATCACTTCAACAGAGTGGCAAGCAGTGTTTTCTAGAAACTATTGTTATATAACTTTCCACATCCCAACGAGGTTCTGGATTTTGTGGTTTTGTTTTTGTTTTAATTAAAGAAGGTGAAGAAAAGGCTTCTATATGTATACATCTCTGAACTGCATACATTGGATTAGCATAGGGATTCATTCCATATCTTTTAATACTGAGCTTACTATGTAAACATCAGTGTCTTTTATGAGATTTACTTGACAAGGAGAAGGGACAAGAAGCCAGTAGCATTAAGCTTCTGGATTAGGTTACCAGTCATAAACAAATCTACTTCTTAGGTTTTGTCCCCAAGAGAACTGATGAAGAATAATTAGAGAGTAAAATTATCATTTGATGAGCCACAGTGAGCTGGGCTCTATGTCAGGTGCTTCACATACATCACCCTGCCTTTACAAACATCAGGGGAAGAAACTGAACCTCACAGGAGAAAGAATATTCCTTAGATTCTTTTTTTTTTTTTTTTTTTTTCTTGTGTTTTTGAGACAGGGGTTTTCTGTGTATCCCTGGCTGTCCTGGAACTCACTCTGTAGACCAGGCTGGCCTCGAACTCAGAAATCCACCTGCCTCTGCCTCCCAAGTGCTGAGATTAAAGGTGTGGGCCACCACCACCCAGCTATTCCTTAGATTCTTAATGGCAAAGCTTGTTTATACCCAAATCCCTTGAGTACAACCTTCTCTCTTTGTTTCACCTTTGGTTTGGTCTTTATTTTCATGGAAAGTCAAAGATAGTGAGCTAAGCATTTTTCTTGGCTGTGATTTCTGGACACACACACACAAACACACACACATACACACAAATACCTTAGATATCTTATACACCCTACAAGTCTTGGATATACTGCTACTAATTAAGTTTGTAAAAACTTTGAAGAAAATGGCTTTTTACAAAGTTAATAGTTTGGGTTTTGTTGTTGTTTTCTGCTTTTAGGATATAGTCCATGAGTTTGCCAGCTAAGGAACTTCATTATAACTCTTTTTTTGTGTAAACACAAGAAAATCATCAGCACACTCTGATCTAGTTTCTACAGTTCCCAGGGTCATTCTTTTGAAGCTGATTTTGTGCAGCAAACCTCTTAAATCCTTTTGCATGCCTTATAGTATATTCATGTCATGATAATACACTAAAATATTTAAAAGGAAATCGCTGGCTTATTTTTTCTCAAGGAAAAAAAAAAAAAAAAAGCCCTTGCTTACAACTCTCAATGGGCCATAAATATCTTCTAGGCCAGCTGCTCCAATACCCGTTGGAAATCCGCCTTACATTAAAAGTAACTAAGGAACTCATAGAATATTCCCTTTGCACTGAAATGCAGCCTTGTTCTAGCACATATACTTTTCTTTTGGAAAAATTTTGTTTCTTCTTAGACCAGTCTCATCATTATTAGAAGGGCATTGTATGCTTGTGTCAAGTACACTGAGAACTTTCTGATTATCTTCTCTGGAGATCTTAGCCATCCCTTTGTGTTAAGACTGAGGTTCTGTTGATTTTTCTTTTCAAATAGATAAAAGCAAACAAACTTGTTGCTTAATTCACCCCACATGTCATAGCACCATGCATAAGGTACGTCTACCATGCACATAGCTTTCCTGGAATGTTTTGTTTTGTTTTGTTTTTTAATTCAAGTCTTATCTCAACACTGAAAATTTCAGAAATTTAGTGGGTTCAGCAGCTCCTGATCTGGAATAAGGCTGAATTAGACTGGAGAAAGCAGAGAGGCAAGATTGTCTTCACTAGGTGATGCCATCAAATGGAGAAGAATGAGCTGATATGATTTGATATTAGCAATCTGATAAGTTAATACATCCAAGAGGACATTTACCTGTGTTTCATCTTCTCAGGTACACATCCTAATGTTTTTTTTTAATTTTTTGGTTTTGGTTTTGGTTTTGGTTTGTTTTTTGGGGGGGCGGGGGGGTAACAGAGAATAAAGAAACAGACCTGAGCTTCATGTTTGGGTTGCCTGTTTCTAGCCTGGTTTCTCCTCAATGCTTAGCTCACAAACCCCAGAAATAACTTCCTCACCTCCTCACTACTTCTGATATGCAAAAACAAACAAACAAACAAAAACAAAAAACCAAAGCAACAACATCCCCTCAACTATATCATAGGCCAGGTTCCCCTAGGATGGGAGTTATTCTACATCTTATTTCCTAGTCCTTAGATGCACAGCCTCAATGTCCCCTTCCTCAATCAACAGCCAGGCCCCATAATTCTTAGCATTGCCTTCCTTTATGCCAAAATGTCCATTTTGTACCTCAGTTGTGCATAAAACATTTCACATTCTTAAATATCAAAGGATGACAATATCTTTTTCAAGCCAACAAGGCCTTCTAGAAGAGAATGGAACTTTAAAGCTGGAATATCAAGCCTTAATTTAGATATCAGTGGGACTAGTAACTCCCAAAACAACCTTAGTAGGCAGCTCTGTACACCAATGGCATATCTGGCATCTACCTCAAAAGTAATTTGGTAAATGCCCTATGCACTCTGAGAACCCCACCAATGCTCTCAGTGACAGACCATCCACATATGCTTTCATACTTAGAGCTGTCTATACACCCTGCCAAAACAGTAATAGAAACTTCTCTATCACCCTCTAAGCTCAAAAATGTTCTTATCTATGTCATAGTCTCTACATTACCCCAGAGTGACTGCCTACTGACTTTGAATATGGGCAGTGTGCCCCAAACCAAGAAATCCTTTAGAAAGTAGAAAAGTCCAATAATAATGATGGTGGTAGTGATGATTCTGATGATGATGAGAGATAGAAACACTAACCAATTGAAAAGGAAAGCCAAACAAGCAGAAGCCAGAAATAGATTTACCACTAGAAAATCCAAGGAATATGTAGATAGGTCAACACCTTGAATATTAGCACATAGAGGTCCAGTTTAAACTTCTTACCTCCAATAAGCAGATAATACAATTTGACAAGAGAAAGAGGGGAAGGTGGATCTGAAGGTTTTGGAAGAAAAGGAGAGAGAGAGGAGGACAGAGGAGGAGGTAGAAGGAAAGCAGAGCAAAACACGTGGTCTGGAGAAACCGCAAGTTATAAGGGATCTCATAGGTGGGGAAAATGGTAGTGTAGCGGTAGATCTGCCCAATCTAGGCGCACAGCTTGTATTCGTATTAATTGAATTGTGTTTTCATAGCCTGGGCTTTTGGGTTGGAGACTTACCGCAACAAATTTCCTTCAACTTTGCTGTAGCAGCAAATTAAAAACAATGAGTATAACCATCAAACTGTAGGACCTACTCTGGCATTTTGGGCCAGTTTCTCTTGCACTTTGATGCTGAGTTAGTGCTGTTCAGTAGGACTCTTCCATAGTAGGCACTGCGTTACCTTTAGACACAAGAGAGGTAGGAAGGACATGGCATACCTGTTATTACTCTGAAATATTATCCTGATGTACACGAGGGAAGAATGAGTGGCAACGACAATGCTATATTGGAAAGTAGAGGCCACTACAATATCCAATATAGTGCATGCTGATAAAGGCTTCTAGAATCTAGTGAATAAAATGGCCAATTTGTAGTGGGGTATCTCAAAGTCCTCCCATAGAGACTAAAATCCTAGCTCTGTATCTGATAAGATTATGGGCCGTTTACTTTGTCTCCAGCTCAGCTTCCCTATATTCCAGCTGGGATGGATTCATCTTGGTAACCTCAAAGCCTGCTCTCGGCTCTGATTCCTAGTGATGCTATGACACTAAATAGTTCAAAAGGGAAAAAAAACACTTGCCCTAAGGACTCCTTCCCTTTGATTTCCATGAGGAGGCCACATTAGCATAGCAGAAAGGATATTTACATTGCAGTTGACTTTTAAAATTCACTGAGAGTGGAAGATAAAAGGAAAACACACCAGATGGAGTGTGAGCGCCCTACTATTTCAAAACACAGCCATTTCCACTAAATTAGTTGGCACAAACTTAAAATTAAATATCATCCTGATTGCTATTTACAGTTGTCAACATGACAACTATAGTTTGTTTCCAAAGGAGCAAAGATGGTGCTAAGACTGATTAGAGTATTTTTGGAATTGTATTTTTTTATGGAAACATTAAGAGAATAATCAATTGGATATGAAAATATCAGGGAAATCGTGAAGGAAATTAAGTCATAACTCAGCCCCTGCATTTCTAGGAAGACTCCCAGCAAAGACAATTCAAGCACATCCGCCAAGTAAACTTCAGTATCTTCAATTTTGACTGGTCCTACATGCTGTGATTCTTGATGTGTTTTTAGTTACAGATTCCTTTGAAAACCCTTCACCAAACTAGTTATGTGTTTTTTAAAACATACTTACAAAGATAGGTTAAATTTTGCACTTTATTTCAGAATTGTTTAAGTTCTACTTGCAGAAGCCTCAAAATAGTAGAGAGAATGAGCTGAGAGAGCTCAAAAGCTTACTGTGCTGGTTTTAATGGGAAATATCCTCATCTCAAGAATTTGAATGTTTGGTCTCCAGGTATTGGTGCTGTTTAGGGAGGCCTTGGAATTGTGCGTGATCTTATTAGAGAAGGTTTGCCACTGGAAGCAAGCTTTTAGTTTAAAGACTCTTACCATTTCTAGATCATGCCCTCTGTTTCATGCTTGACATACAAGTTGGGAGCTCTCTACTACTACTTTAGGTCCATGCCAGCTACCTGTCTCCCTATCATGTCCTCTACCCCAGTGGAACCATAAACCCTTTCTTATTTAATTTGCCTTGATGGTGGTGTTTTATCAATAGAAAAGTAACTAATACAGTCACTAAGACTGGCTTTGTTCAGAAGGATTATACACATTCATACACACCTAAAATCAAGGAATGCCATTCATGGCCTTTGGTTCAGCATTTCCTTCTAAGCTCCAGCTCTCTGAATTCAAAAGCATTGTGCTAATTTATTCTCAGAGTAAATGCCGTATATGCACTGTCCGGGATATCCAGTGAGGAAGGGGAGACTTCTCAAATTTCTCAAAGGAAATTCCTCAAAGACTTTGAATGGCACTGTTCTTCAGGGATCCAGCAATTAAACACAGCTGATGTCCAAATCGCTCACCTTTTAACTGAAGGGCTACTCCTAGAGTTACACAGCAGCTTTCAGAAAACTGGCCACTGGGATAAATGATTATTTGTGCCTTTCAGGTTTGTGTGTATGTGTTGTTTGTGTGTGTGTGTGTGTGTGTGTGTGTGTGTGTGTGTGTGTGTGAGAGAGAGAGAGAGAGAGAGAGAGACAGACAGACACAGAGACAGAGACAGAGACACAGAGACACAGAGACAGAGACAGAGATGAGGGGTGGCAGAGAGACATAAAGACAGACAGTGAAGAGAAAAACAA